>JAQFZI010000674.1:0-13710 GCA_034695605.1 Eupelops occultus
CAAATATATTATTTTTATGTAAATATTTAATCAATAAATAAAAGTTAAGACATGAAAAACGAATCACTCATTGATTGGTTCCGTGAATTCCGATTCAATAATTTTGTATTTGTTGGACAGTTTCACAATTTGTGGTCCGATTCGCGTCCAAATGAAACCGCTCTCCACTTTCATAGAAAGGGTCGGATATGGAGAGTATGGGTCGCGATAGTAATCAGAGGGCGCGTGACATACGAATTGCATGCATTCCATTTTGCGGGGAATATCTTCTTCTGGACCCAAAAAATAAGTACTCGGATCGAAGCGATCGGTTGGACTCTCTTTAGAGGGCAGAAGCCATGTAATGACTGCACTCTTCTCGCAGTACTGGTCCTGAAGAAAGCCTCTGATCTGTGCGTAATAAGTGTCTCCACTCATGTCTTCCATTGAAACAATATCTCCCACTTGAAAGTACTGTCCCCTGAAGAATATATAATCAGATGTGATGGGAGTAGCGAATGCTGTCGGCCCCCGAACCACCTCAACAATCAAATAAAACATTTGAATTTCATTCAAAAAATAATTTAAGACTTTTTTAAAGACTTACACATCTTTTTAATACAATTCTACGATTTTTGCCTTTAATTGAATTCATTTTACTGTTAAAAGTGGTCCTAATTTTGCCCTTATTTCGGACACTCTTCCGAATGGCAATCATCGGCTGTTTGGCCGCTAAGACAACAAAATTCAATAAAATGATAACTCAATTAAATAAAATGATTACCATTTGTTTTATCACTTTTAATGTCATTCGTATTACTATTATTTTCGTTATTATCTGCGACTGAATCGCAATTTTTATCGGCTTTCGATTGATTGGAATTTTCGTCGACTTTTGTCTCATTATTTTTAGTAGTAATACAATCATTACATTTAATACTTCCGTCGGTATTCTTAGACCACATCTGAGATTCTTGTGAACCACAAACACTGCAAACGGGTTGTAATCCGAACGGCATTTTAGGACTAATTTTATATTAAATTAAAATTTATTTTCACAAAAATTTAGAAACAAATTCAAAATCTCAACAAAAATGAGCAAAACTTATGACAATAAATAATATAAATAAAACTTTTATTTAATAATATAATAAATTACTGAATGATTGATAAAATCCTAAATAAAGATTATAATTAAAATCAAACGACAAAAATTGATTATCAAATTATTTTAAAGTTATTTTTATATCAATTCTTGATTGAGTTTAAATCGATTTAAATTAATTGATTGACACGTTTTCTGTTGAAGAAATTGTAGTAAACTTTTGGCGCTTTTCTCACAAAAGAGTCATTCAAAGAGTGATTTAAACTTTAAAGGGATTCAAACTTTTAAACCAATTTTTAATTGTCTTTTAATCGCTAATAAACTAAACAAATACGTAAAAATCAGTTGCAATGGATGTGTCGGACACTCGTATTTCAAATGCTCAGAGAGTTAAAGACGATTTCGCCGAAAAATGTCAGACATTGTTTCGTAATTTTTTGGCGGAATTTAAAGACCAAAATAATGAAACTGAAGATCGAAAGTATATGAAAGAAGCGCTCGAATTAATCAAACCGGAGAGGAATACACTTTTCGTGTCTTTTAAAGACCTGACAAACTTTGATCAGGAATTGGCAATTGATGTGACCACTAATTACTACAGATTTTATCCATATCTGTGTCGATCGCTGTCGACGTTCATCAACGATGAAAAACACAATTCCAACGAAGAATTGGATGATTTGACTCTAAATGTGATTAAAAACAAAGACTTTTACGTCGGATTTTATGACTTCGCAGACAGAACCAAATTAAGAGAATTGAGAGCTTCGAAGATCTCATCTTTGGTCAAAATCGTTGGACAAGTGGTTCGTACGCATACCGTTCATCCAGAGCTCATCAGTGGTACATTTGAATGCTTGGATTGTGGCACTGAAGTGACAAATGTTGAACAACAGTTCAAATACACTCTTCCAACCATTTGTCGGAACATCATTTGTTCCAATCGATCAAAATTTCGACTTCTGTTACATAAGTCACGTTTCGTTGACTTTCAAAAGGTCCGAATCCAAGAACTCCAAACCGATCTTCCGAGAGGTTGTATTCCTCGAAGTCTTGATATTGTTATTAGAGGTGGAGATAGAGTAGAATGTGTCCAACCGGGAGATAGGGCTGACTTCGTTGGATGTCTTATAGTAGTTCCAGATATAGCACAACTGATTGCTGGTAGTGGAGGACTTGTCCGGACAGAGACCGGTGCCGGCGGTGATGGAGGACTTCGAGGATTAAAATCATTGGGAGTCAGAGAAATGACTCACAAAATGGCATTTTTGGGCAGTTCTTGTATTCTTGAGGGCAATGAACTTCCGGTTCAATTAGAGGATAGAAATTGCGATTTCGATGGAAACAAAAAAGACTTTTCAATGTTTAAAGAGGAAGAGATCAGAAAAATTGAAAGAATGGCAAAAGACAAGAACTTATATGAAAACATCACTAAAAGTCTGTTCCCTTCGATTTTTGGTAACGAAGATATTAAAAGAGGAATACTTCTCCAACTTTTTGGTGGAGTTCCAAAAACTACAACAGAGGAAACACATTTGAGAGGAGATATCAATATTTGTATTGTAGGCGATCCGTCCACTGCCAAGAGTCAGTTTCTTAAAATTATTGCTGACTTCGCACCCGTTCGCGCCATTTATACGAGTGGTAAAGCATCCACTGCTGCCGGTCTGACTGCTGCTGTGGTCAGGGATGAAGACGGGGGCTTCGTTATTGAAGCGGGTGCTCTAATGCTGGCCGATCAGGGAATTTGTTGTATCGACGAATTCGATAAAATGGATATAAGGGATCAAATCGCGATTCACGAAGCAATGGAACAGCAGACCATTTCCATTACAAAAGCTGGAGTTAAGGCCACTCTAAATGCTAGAACTTCAATCTTGGCGGCGGCCAACCCTATCGGTGGTACTTATGACAGAACCAAATCTTTGAGGAATAACCTGTCATTTTCTCTGCCAATTATGTCGAGATTCGACTTATTTTTCATTCTTTTGGATGAATGCAATGAAACTATTGATTACGCGATCGCCGAACGTATTATAGATATGCATAACGGAAACGTTGATAACAACAGCGAAGATCTCACCTATACTTTGGATGACCTGAAGAACTACATTCGATTTGCGCGTCAATTCAAACCTAAGCTAACCTTAGAGTCGGAAAAGTTTTTGGTCGAGACATATAAACAATTGCGTCTCTCAGGTTGTGATAATGGGGGCGGCTTTAAGAGCAACAAACAGTCCTGGCGTATAACTGTCCGACAGTTAGAATCACTTATACGACTTTCTGAAGCCATGGCGCGAATGAATTGCAGTGATTTCGTTGAATCCAAACACATCAAAGAGGCCTCTCGTCTTCTCAATAAGTCAATCCTTAAGATAGATCAGCCCGACGTCAACCTCATTGACAACGACGACAACAATGAAGATGAAGACATTGCAGACCAGAATATGGAAGACGACTCCCAAACCGAAACAACAGAAACTACTGTTCCTTCGAGTCTTAAAATTCCGTACGAAGTCTACAAATCAATGACTAATATGTTTGTCATTCGATTGCAAAGAGAAGAGATTCGGATTGAAGAGGGAGAGAGTGATGGCATCAAAAGATCAGAACTAATCGAATGGTATTTAAATCAATGTCAAGACATTGAAACCGAATCGGATTTAATACAAAAGAAACTGATTTGTGATCGAGTGGTCGACAAACTTATAAATACGGATCACATTCTGATAGCACTTCAATCGGCCGAAACAATTTGCACAGAATCAGAAAAAGAGTCCGCTTCCGACCCTATTCTGGTTGTCCATCCCGACTATGTGGCCGACGATTTCTAAGATTTTTTTAAATTTTCACTTAAATAAACAATTTATCAATAATTGGTTCTAGTAATCTGCTAGTAATCTAATAATCAACTTAAAAAAAACTTTAAAATTAAAAACTTTAATCATTAAAATATTTGCATTAAGTTTTTTAATCGATTTAAGTCTAAAGATTGGAGTAAAGGGTTGTCCTAAAAGTTTGTTCCCCTCATTGGCCTCAATCATAGTATTATTCAATTATTCAATGATTACGTAATAATTGTTTCAATGTTTTGATATTATATCACAAATCACGTGACTCTTCACTCAAATACGTCAAAGAAAAGCATTGAAAACATTGAAAAAACACAAATACTTTCAAAATGGCTGTCGTTTTGACTATGGTTTGAATCAAATGAGAGATGATTTCAAATAAATTTTCTGCAAAAATCTATTAATTAATAATTGATTGCATTCAGTGATAATATCTATTATGAGCTCGTCTTCGGCTCTGACCACAAATATATCGGGTTTGAGCCCTCTTTTATTTAAAATTTGATTTTAAACTTTGAATTGATTTTCAAAATTAATTTTGTTTTCAATTAAAATTATTTGAATTATTTATTGAATTTAATTTGAATACAATTTATTTATAGGCAAAAGAAGTCGAAGCAAAGTAGGGATCAGTAGTGAAGATGAGGCAAATGCATCGAAACGTTTAAAGCCAGGTATTAATCATTTTTGAGTGAAATCTATTCGTCGGTCATTTTGTTGACTAATTCTTTGATAATTGTGTTAACAGATTGCTGTCCGGTTAACGACTTAAACAATATGAATAAATCTCGTATTTATAACTTCGGTTATCGTAAAAAACCGGCCGAACTCTTTCGGAAAGACTTGATTTCAGGTGAGGCATGAGTTGGCGCCAAAAGTGGTTTCTTTAAATTATTTGAACTCAAATTTTTATATTTTCTTCTAAAGCTATGAAAATGGCGGATACGGAACAACTGAATCGTGAAGACTATCTGCCAATCACTGATTCTTGGAGAGAAGAATGGGAGAAAGGAGTTCAGGTTCCCGTCAATGCGGACCATTTGCCCGACTCTGACGTCAAAATTCTTCGTGAAGTTGAAACCAGTGAACAGCCCTTCAAATTACCCAAAAAACTGATCAAAGTTTGTATAATTTGAATATAATTTAAAAAAGTTTTAACTCTATTTTAATGTTTAGAGTCGTTCGGAATCGGAACCAATCGCTTCCAACTATGAGTCGGATTTACAGGACTTGTGTTGGTTGGAAACTATGGCCGAATGCGATAATACGCCACAAATTAGTGATAACCAATTGGAAGAAGCTATAAACCAATTGGAACAGCAATGCGCCAGAAATATAAAGGCTCGACAGGTAGGCATCGAATACGACGATCACATAATTTGCGATGTCTGTCGAAGTCCCGACGCCGAAGAAGGCAACGAAATGGTGTTTTGCGATCTGTGCAATATATGTGTTCATCAGGCCTGCTATGGTATTACAGAAATACCAGAGGGAGACTGGTTGTGTCGTCCCTGTAAAGAGTTCGGTGAGTCCTCCCATTGGTTTGTGTTTAACATTTAAACTATTGTTTTAATTAAAAGGCCGTCAGAAGAATATATCGTGTATTTTGTGTCCCAACTTTGGGGGTGCCTTAAAACCGACGAGTAGTGGTAAACAATGGGCTCACGTATCGTGCGCTCTGTGGGTTCCAGAAGTGAGCATAGGGTGCGTCAATACTATGGAACCCATCACTAAAATCAAACAAATACCTCAAACGCGATGGAATCTCGTCTGCTCTCTATGTAGTGTCAAACAGGGGGCACCCATTCAGTGTTCGGTATTTATTAACCTTTAATTTATTGACTTTCTGTTAAATTAAATGTTGTGATAATTAGGTGAAGACCTGCAAAATCGCTTATCACGTGATTTGTGCGTTCAATCATAAGCTCAAAATGAAAGCTATTGTCGAAAGCGATAAAACAAAAGGAGTAAAACTTAAGTCTTACTGCAAAAAACATACAGAAAAAGGAGACGTCGACGACGACGGAAACCTTGAGTCAGTTCTCAAAAATTATTAATCTTTTGTTTTTTATTCATCTTTTCTTTTTATTTAGAGTCAAAAGCGAGTCGACAGACAGCCCTTCCTCGACATCAAAAACTCAACACGAGATAGAAATCGCGACTTCAATACCTGAAGAAGAAGACAAACATGAGAATGATTTTTGGAAATACATTGATATAAATAAAGTACAACAGGAGGTAAGTTACGGCTCATTCGATTTGGCTGGAAATGACCACTCTGTTCAACAGTTGATTCGGCTAAACCCGAGTTACGCTCAGAATAAAAACTTTCATTATTTGGATTTCATTGTCCAATATTGGAAATTGAAGCGAACTTCTAATTACGGCGCTTCACTCATTAAGCTGACCTCTTCCGCTCAATTCCAAGAACAACAACAGCAGCAGAGGAATGAAATACTTCGCTTAAGAGTCGATTTAGAGCGCATTCGGAATCTGAGTTATATGATATGTCGGCGCGAAAAAGTTAAACGCAATTGGATTTCATCTCATCAATCAACTGTTGAAAATACATTGACTTCTTTTACGGGTGAGCTCTAATTCTAGTCTTTCATATTATTATTGATTATAATTAAACTCAATTGTTATTAATTATCAAATTTTCAATATTTAATTCAATACTTAATTATCCTTCAATTGAATCGATTTATAAATAATAATAATAAATGAGAATTAATTGAGTGCTTACTTCTTGTGCATGATTTCGTCGTTCGGTTGTTTCGGTCGGACTTTTATTGTTTCCGATAATTAAAAGCATGAATTTGTTTCTTATTTCACATATAATTTCGTTAATCTTTTTTAAATCAAATACTTTATTCGATAAAAATTTAATTGAATTAATATTATATCAAAAATAGAGTCACATTTATAGAAATGTTTGACAATTGCATAAAATATTTAATAATTGATAAATTCATTGACAATAGGAGTGAATGCAAACGAAACGCCTTCGAAGAGCACTCCGTTGACCGAAGAGTCGACAAAACTTGTTTGTGATATCATTAGTAATAGTGTTATCTATAATCTCAATGAAAGCGAACACAAGACAAGAACTAATTGTGTTGTAAGACAATTACGAAGATTGTCTAAATTGGAACAGATCCAAAAACGTAAACCCAATCCCTACGCAAAGTTCTATATCTCATCACATCTTAAGCGCAAACACGAAGACGACTCTCAACCGGTGCCGCAACCTATTAATGGAATGCAATCGACAGTAAATAACAATTCAAACAATAATTCATTAAATAGTGTTATGAATAAAAGCAAAAGCGATAAACCGATTAACGGTTTGTCTTCACCTAAACATCAAATGAAATACAGTTCAGTGCCAGTGAATGGTTTACACAATAACTCAGACAATACTCCAACAAAGGTTTGTTCACCGGATAGGAAATCAGGTCTGAATTACCGACAATCCCCCCGTTCTCTTCTTAAGCCTAAACTGATGTCTCCGTCGAATGTAATTAATTCCAACAAAGAAGTCACTCAAAAGCCATTCACAACATTAGTACCAGTGTTGACCCGTTCCAATCTGAGTGGATATAAGATTCCAAAAAAGAAACAAGAACAAAATTCACAGCCATTGGGCAAACTTTCACTCGGTATTCAATTTTTCAATAGATTATTGTTTGTTATAATTTTGTCGTTCAAATAGAAATCGATGAAAAAATTGAGAAATTCAAGCGTCGATTAGACCCACAGTTATATTCTGAAAGATCTGAAAAAAGTCCGACAAAAATGTAAGTAAACTACAAATAATTTAATTTATTAATAAACAAATTTAATAATTTGGTACTAAATATATATTTATCTATTAAAAGGACATTCAATCAAACGACACAATTGTTTGACTCCTCGCAAGAGTTTGAATATTTTAATACTAATAATAGTCATTCCCAAAGAGGACAGTACCTGACGAGAGGCAAAAATAATGGTTTTTACAACAGAAATAATAACAATAGTTTGTTACGAACCCGGGGTCAGCACAACGATGAGGACGCCCTCATGGCCTCTGCCAAAAATGATATCGATATGAGACGAAACCAGTCCTCAGGTTACAGACATTCTTTAATCCATTGACATCTGATTCAATCAGAATTTGTTTTGTTTTCTCAATTAATCGAATTATATTTTTTGATTTAATCAGTTTTTTGTCAATCGTTGAGCTTTTTGTTAATTATCTCGTTTTCTATCAAAACATTAGTTGTATTTAATTTTTATTACTTTTATTCAATACTTTTTCTCATTTTTTACACTTTTCTCTAACATTTGAATCCTCTTTAAAACTATATATATATTTAATTCTCATATTATATTCATTTAATTTATAAAATTATCTCAGAATATAATCCAAAAGATTATAGAATTGGAATATTTTCCCAAACTTTGAGATTTATAAATGAAAGCAAATTATTTACAGTATTTTCTGTGAAATGTATTTTTTGAGTCAAAATATTTGAGAACTTTTATCAAAAACTCATTGATTTTGTTCTAAATTTTTCTCCAAATTCTAAAATATTTTGGATTCTATTGTTTTATTCAATTTTCTATAAATTTACTTAATTTTAAGTTTATTTTCCTATAAAAATTAAATAACTGTTTTGTTAGACAATAATTGTGTGAATATTTGTTTAATTTTGTAAATTACTGTCGACTTATAATTAGGTTAATATTAATAATTAATTAATATTATGTTAAATATTCTTAAAATTCATTTGAATGCAAATTCGAAATATTATTCGTTTAAAAGTATTTGCGTTTTAAATGAATTGTTATTTTTATTCAAAATTCGTTTTTCTTATTGTAATAAATATTAGGTTTTATGTGAATTAATGTAAATATAATTTGTATTATAATGTAATTGATTTTGATTTCTGTCATTCATTTTAATTTATATAATATTATAAATAAGTTTATAAATCATTATATAATATAAAGTAAATATACTTTTTTGAGACCAAGTATTTAATTATTTGATCAATTGATCAAGCTAATCTTCATCATTCAAATGATTATTCTCAGTTTGGTTTATTACTTGCTCTGTTTTCTATTTTCTAGGAAAAAAAGGTAAAACATTTACAGAAGAGCTTTGAATTGATAAGAGCTGAGCTCAGAATAGTTTCCTTTGATTCTTTACCAGGAGAAAATTCTTTGGAACTAATGCTATGGTATATACCTTCAGGTTGTTGTGATCCCTGGCCAGCAGTGAATTCCCTGCTATTTCACTTAAATTTGGACCCTCTTAAGGTACAACACATGTTGAAAGTTAGTAGACAGGTATCTGTCAATTGATTTTAAAGACATTATTATTATTCAAAAAATAAATGTTTACTAATGTTGTGAATGGCTTTGTAATAGAAAATCTTTGAAAAATACTTTAAATCATAGTTTCTCAACAAATCTGAGCAAATCTCAAAAAATTATTGAATTCATATGTAATTCAAAATAAAACACAATTCGAATCAGTTTTGAATTATTTAAATGTTTTATTAAAATTATTTTAATCAGAATTTGTTAGTTTAAGAAAATATCAGAATTTAATTTATATTTATTTTTAATTATTTCTATTTTTCTTAATTTTAAAAAATTTATTTGCGTTTAATTTGATATTAATATACGTCTAAAATATCAGGAATTCCATAACTGCTTCGCAAAAGTCAAATAAACTTAAAATAAATTTTTATTAAAAACTATTTTCTGATAAATTGAGACTAAATTTGAATCAAATGTTAATTTCAAACACTATTATCGTTATTATTGTTAATAAATGATAAAAATTAAAATCAAATCAACAAAAGAGTTGAAAAAAATTAGAAAAATAAAATTAAGCATAAATTCAGTGAAACCTCTTTACTATTGGGTTAAAACTGACTAAACAGTAACATAAAAATTGTGATTGTTTAAAACAGGTCATTTTAGCATTGAGTTTAATGAGAACCCGACAAATAAGCCATCAAAAACTCATAACAATAGCAAAGGGATTACAATAACAAAGTCTAATAATAGAGAGGTTTCACTGTATTTAGTATTCGTTTGGAATTATTTTCCGAATTTATTAATCGGAGAATTACTTCGAAAATATTTTAATATTTCCATTAAAGTCTGCGACGGCTATAATATATTTAGCCGTTTCGTCAATTTGTTGAGGAACGGGTGCAAAGATGGCCGACGTGACTATTTTAGTGGTCATTTGAGGCGGAGCTGGCATTTGCATCGAGTCCTGTATAGAGTGAGTCGGTTGCGGAGGAAGTAATCGAATGCATTCATATTGTTTGTTACGATCCCTGCGCTGACCTATTGTGGTGTTGTCCTGAAGTCTCCATATATAAAAGGAGGCGTTTTCTGAGCCACAGATAATATATTTGCTGTCGTGAGAAGTGGAGGCTTTGATTTGACTCGACTGGTTTACTAGACCTCTATATTTACAGGTGAGGGACAGATCCCTCAGATCATAAAGTCTGAGACGGGAATCATTAGTAGTGACCAAAATTTTATTGTCGTCGACGCCTTCAATTCCCGTCACTTTATTATTATTTCCGCGACGCCGGCGATCATTACCAGAATTAGCGTTTGATATTTGAGCCGAACTATTATTCTTTCCGCTTCCGCTCACATGGATTTGGGTAAAATACTTGAGCTGATCCGTAGAATAGAAGATAATCCTTCCGTCATAGGTTCCAATGACTGCAAACTTTCCGTTTTGAACGAATGAAGAGGAAGTAATGAGACCGTGAGCCGGTTGACACTCTTGAGTAGTATTACTGCGGGACTGTTGTGTCGATAACGCCATTACTTCATTCCAAAGAGTGACTCTTTTGTCGGGAATATTCCAAAGACGTAACTTTCCATCAAGAGATCCGCTCAGGAAATATCGGTCATCCCTCGGATGGAATTGAATGGTTGTAACGAAGTCTATGTGACGGAAAGTACACAAACATTCAATGCGAGTGATGTGCCACAAACGCACAGTTTTGTCCATCGATGACGACAATAAGAAATGATTCTTAGACCACGCGATGTCCAAAACATCTGCGGTATGGCCTCTATAGGCACTAAAGAGAAGCATTGGTCCCTCTTCACTGAGTGTGTTGTCCTCATGCAGTATATGATTTGCAAGACTTGAATGCGAAGACTCGGATTTAACGATAATATCATTACTGCCGGCACTACAACTCCTCTGCAAAGAGAAAGACCGTTCTCTCGTTCCTAAAGATCCGCTTGAATCCCTTTCTCGGGTAGAATTGGGCGAAATCTGTTGACCCGAAGCTTTATTACGCAATTGAGTAAAATATTTCCACGACTTTTGGGCGCAATAGACCCTTAAGAGGTGGTCCTGTCCGGCGGCGGCCAACAATTGTCCGCAAACACTGAATTTCATGCACCAAATGGCACCCTTACAGTCATATAACTCTTGTAAAAGTTTGAGTCTATCAAAATCGGGAGTTCCTCTCTTATGGTTTACTTTGATTTTATACCTGGGCTGTGGTTCAGGCTCTATATTATGTGGTTTAAGTTCAACGTGAAAAGTGGACCTCTCTTTTCCAGGTTTGACTCCTTTAACACCTTTCATGATTCCTGAGCCTATTCTGCGTAAACTTCTCATACCTTTCCTGAGTTTATCTCTTCTGGAATCACTTCCATTTCGGTCTTCATCGTCTTCATCGTCAAAAGCACTGTCTCTTAAAATGTTTTCCTGAGCGGTCATCCCTGAGGTTATGGAACCGACGTCTTCGTCGCAAAAATCGTTCGTAAGTTTCATTAAATGCAAACTTAAAGGATTCAAACATTTGGGAAGTATTTCTTCGGCTTTACTTAACGGAACTTTCTCTCCGGTGTCTATATTTAGAATCATTATCTGATTGAGAATCTCCTGTTCTTTGGGTCCATTCAGCGATTGAGCCATTTTGGCCATCGATGGCGTCAAATCATCGGACTTAAGGACGAGTTCTTTATTAAGTTTAGAAATTTCTTCGACGTAAACACTTCTTCGGTCCCCAATATTCGAAAGAAAGGCTTCATTTAAGCTGAGATCTCCTTTAATGCTCTGAATATCATCCAAAATACTCGATAAATTTGATGGATGTCCAAAACTTGAAACCATTGGTTGAAGATGTGATGAGTCTTTTGTAAGAGTAGTTGACTGCTCTTTTGGTTCTTCAGAGGAATGGTAGGCACTATTCTGTTCATTAGATTGACTTAAACTACAAATACTCATTGTCTCAGATGTCGTCCCATTATTTGTGATCTCATTTATGTTATTTAATTTCTTTTTCTTTACTCTCGGCGGTGGCTTTGGATGTGATAACATTTGAGTGGAACTCGTTTGAGGTATCGTTGAGTTGTCCTCATTTTCAGGAATAACATTAATACTGATAATTGGTTCGCATTTTTTATTAGCGACACATTTAGACAGCTTTGGAACCACATCGGGAACTGTTTCTGAAACCAAATCAGTCACTAAATCTGTGACTTCACTCGATTGCGATGAATAGAGACCACTGTCGGCCATTTGAGTCGAACTCGTGGCCAACGGTTCGCATAACTTATTAGAGTTAACGAAATTGTTTTCATTACAAATATCAGGATTTTGATGATTTGATTCCTTTTGATTGCTATTATTGTTGACAACTTCTTCTTCACTGATTGCGTCAAAAAACTGTTCATCAGAACTATCCACTGAAGAACTCGAAGACAATTCACTCATTTTTACAGAAATATTCTACTATTCTTTGATTTGAAACAATTTATTCACAAAATTTTTGATTTATTATTAAGTGATTAAAGTTATAAACAAATATTTTAATGAAAGAGTCATCAAATCATTTGTTTTTCAGGAAAAATAAACAGAAAAACAAAATAAAATTTTATACAATAAATGTCGTTATTTATTATTATTTCCCTTTGAGTTCAAATTCTATTGAAACCAATTAAAGTCAAATTCATTCAAAAGCTTTCAATTTTTATGTTATTATTGGATTGAATTCATTTGTTTTTCATAAACTTTGACCACATTTTTGACAGCGATTTCATTTTTATCTTAAAATTTGGTGTTTTTAAGATTAAAATTAAACAAATATGTCTTCGGTTTGTTATTAAATAATCACCTTTTGATTATTCTTCTCATAATTTTGATTCTATTTATACAGACGGCTGAGAAAAGAGATGTTAGCTCTACCGGCCCTCAGGCTGGCGGACCTCCAGAAAAGAAGAAAAAGGAAAGTATCGTAGATTTGGCCAAATATTTAGATAAACCAATTCGGGTTAAATTTCAGGGCGGAAGAGAAGGTATTCTTATTTCTCTTCAATTCTATGGTTTTCTTAAAATTTTGAATTATTTCCAAAGCGAGTGGTATTCTTAAAGGATTTGATCCATTACTCAATTTAGTATTGGATAACACCATAGAACTACTCAGAGGTCAGACATTGGATCAATTAATTGATATTAAACTAATCTTGAATTGAAATGTAGACCCTGATGATCCATTTAAGTTGACAGACGATACGCGTACATTAGGTCTAGTCGTGTGCAGAGGCACTGCTGTTGTCGTCATTTGTCCCGTCGATGGCATGGAATCGATTCCGAATCCTTTCATTCAACACGAATAAGAAAATACCATTTTTTGAATTAATTTTCATTATTTTCATAACTATTTGAATCAATAATTCATTAAATAAATAAATAAATCAAATGTTTAGTTAAAAAAAAGATAGATT
>JAQFZI010000675.1:0-13706 GCA_034695605.1 Eupelops occultus
AAAAATAATGTCTTCAAAGCTATGTTTTCGGATGAATGGAAAGAATCAAAAGACAAAGAAGTGGTGATTAAAGAAACGACATTTGAAGCCTTTAAGACATTAATTCAGTTCTTGTATTGTGAAATATTGGTCCTCAAAGACAACAAAGACTTTGATCTCATCGAAGAAATCTGTAAACTCGCCGACAGATATGATGTGCCGAAGTTCTATCATGAAATGGACAAACAATTATCTGAAATGGCACTCAATTCTTCCGATTTGGTGACATTAAATCGTATCTCAAAAATAGCAATTGATTACAAACTCGAAGAAATGAAGTCTAAGAATAAGAACGATGTCTCTGAATGTCCAGAAATTTATTACTTTATGAATGAGTCGGTCAGTGATTTCGTGTTTATCATCGATGGACAGCAAATACCTGTTATTAAACTCATTCTAAGTTTGAAAAGTAAAGTATTCAGAGCTATGTTTTCGGGAGATTTCAAAGAATCAAAAGATAAAGAATTGGTGGACACGACATTCGAGGCGTTTAAGACATTAATTCAGTTCTTGTATTGTGAAATATTGGTCCTCAAAGACAACAATGATTTTCAACTCATCCAAGAAGTCTGTAAATTGGCCGACAGATATGAAGTGCCGAAGCTTTTGGATAAAGTGAACGACCACTTAATGTATGTGACTCTGTTCTCTTCCGATTCGGTGGCACTCAATTGGATCTCAAAAATAGGATTTGATTACAAACTCGAAGAAGTGATGACAAAAGTGTTGGCATTTATTGAACAAAATTTTAAAGGTTTCCTCAAATTAGATAACAAAGAATTGATTGAATTGGGAAACTCTACTCACAATCATTTGTGGGAAGTAATGGCTAATAATTATCGCAAACTCAGCAAAGAATTAGATATTATTGAAAGGGGTAGGTGCACACATTGTAAAATGATTAATAATAGACATTGCGAGGAACCAGGAACATTCACTGTTATGAATTGTGATCATTGTCCCAAAATATTTTGGAAAAAGTAGTGAATTTTTAAAACTTTTTTGATTTGTTTGAAGAATAAAAATGTTTTGAATTCCGAAATTCATTTGTAGTTTATTTTTATCATAAAAATAATTAAATTGAAATTAAATTATTTTCTTTTAAAAAAATTAATTTTAATATATTTTTGTGTTTGTTTTGTATTCATTCCTTTACTTATAACTTAGGCTTTATTTAAATAAAATAATCCACTTGAAAATAATAAATCTCTTACCTGGTTTATGTTTGTCAAAGACAATCATTTGAAATGATAGGTAACTTATGTTTCAAATCAACTCATTTTCTCTTTAATTGTTTGGTTTTTCAACATTCCTTTCATTTTATTGAATTACAAAAATTATGAAATCTTCTTTTTAATTGGATAGGAATTCCTTTAATGACAGAAATTAAAAGACAATAATAAAATTATTTGAATTAATAAAAACGATTTCAAAATTTTTTAAAATTCAATTTTTTTGGTGAATAACATTCCAAGAATAATCTTATAAAATGGATAAAAATAGTAAAAGCCCTGAGCAATGTTGGAACAGGTGTCTCTGGAAGAGTGGATTAAAGAAAGTCAAATGACTCCTACTTTCTCTATAAAATTTAACCAAAGCTCACTTCTCTTTTCATTTCATTAATTTGATTTTAACTCTCATTTGAATTATAATTGTTTTTCAATTTTTTTGATCTGAATTTCAAAACAATGGTATGAATTGATTTGATTTGTATTTAAATTTAATTAATTTTTAAATCTTTTAGTCTAAGTTTAGAAGAGATATCTCTAAATGTCCAGAAATGGATTACTTTATGAACGAATCAGTTAGTGATGTCGTGTTTGTCATCGAAGGACAGCCACTGTCGGCAATAAAGTTAATCCTTAGTATGAAAAATAATGTCTTCAAAGCTATGTTTTCGGATGAATGGAAAGAATCAAAAGACAAAGAAGTGGTGATTAAAGAAACGACATTTGAAGCCTTTAAGACATTAATTCAGTTCTTGTATTGTGAAATATTGGTCCTCAAAGATAACAAAGACTTTGAACTCATCGAAGAAGTCTGTAAACTCGCCGACAGATATGATGTGCCGAAGTTCTACCAAGAAATGGACAAACAATTATCGGAAATGGCACTCAATTGTTCCGATTTGGTGACATTAAATCGTATCTCAAAAATAGCAATTGATTACAAACTCGAAGAAATGAAGTCTAAGAATAAGAACGATGTCTCAAAATGTCCAGAAATGTATTATTTTATGAATGAGTCGGTCAGTGATTTCGTGTTTATCATCGATGGACAGCAAATACCTGTTAATAAACTCATTCTAAGTTTGAAAAGTGAAGTATTCAGAGCTATGTTTTCGGGAGATTTCAAAGAATCAAAAAATAAGGAATTGGTGGACACGACATTCGAGGTCTTTAAGACATTCATTCAGTTCTTGTATTGTGAAATATTGGTCCTCAAAGACAACAATGATATTGAACTCATCGAAAAAGTCTGTAAACTGGCCGATTTGTATGAAGTGCCAAAGCTTTTGGATAAAGTGAACGACCACTTAATGACTATGACTCTGGACTCTTCCGATTCGTGGACATTCATTTTTATTACAAGAATAGCATTGTATTATAAACTCGAAGAAGTGATGGGAAAAGTGTTGGCGTTTATTGAACAAAATCTTAAATGTTCAGATAAAGAAATGATTGAAATGAGAAACTTTGCTCAGAATCATTTGTTGCAATTTCTTTTTTTGTTGTGGGATAAATTGTATCAATTCAACAAAAGAAAAGAGTGTGGGCATTTATTGAACAAAATTTTAAAGGTTTCCTCAAATTAGATAACAAAGAATTGATTTAATTGGGAAACTCTACTCACAATCATTTGTGGGAAGTAATGGCTAATAATTATCGCAATTAAATTGAAATTAAATTATTTTCTTTAAAAAAAATTAATTTTAATATTTTTTGTGTTTGTTTTGTATTTATTCCTTTACTTATAAGTTAAAACTTAGGCTTTATTTAAATCAAATAATCCACTTGAAAATTATTAATCCCTTTATCTCTTACCTGGTTTATGGTTGTCAAAGACAATCATTTTAAATGACTGGTAACTTATGTTTCAAATCAACTCATTTTCTCTTTAATTGTATTGTTTTTCAACATTCCTTTCATTTCATTGAATGACAAAAATTGTGAAATCTTTTGTTTAATTGGATAGGAATTCCTTTAATGACAGAAATTAAGGAAAGACTGATAACAATAAGAGTATAAAAATGAGTTTTATTTATTAAAATAATCTTTAGTTTAATATTTTTCAGATACTTTTTACATTTTTATGAGAAATCTTTAAATAGAGATTAAAAGTGAATAAAAGCCAATAAAAAGTTTATTTTTATAATCTTTTTTGCACTCATTTTAACACTTTTTTTAAGATCGACAAAAAAAACTTAACAATTGTTTAAAATTACAATAAATTAGTTAAAAAAAGATCTCATTTAACAGTTTTAAGAAAAGTCTAAAATAGGGTTTAAATTACAGCACTTATGCCATCAAACACTCAGACATATTGTCATTACTTTATTTTTGTTCCTTAATCTGAATTAAATTTATATTTTTTTTATTGAAATAATATTCAAAGAAATCCTTTATTATATTATTTGTTATATTATTTACGACACAATATATTGAATAAAAAACACGACTTTTAATCTTAAGTAGACTTCAATAGTAATCCAAAAGCTATAAAACCATTTGAAGGCACAGACAATACAAACAGTTGTATACCACTAGTGGTAGAGTAGGTTTTGCCAGTCATTCAAGCGATTGGGAGAACGAGTCAAACAACAGGTGAACTAAAGAGTGTCAGCCCTACAATCTTTTGGGTTACGTCAGAGCATATTCTGTTTACCCAACCGACCACTGATCCAATGTTCGCTATTCTGAGCTCAGACTCACATTAAGCTATTTGTGTTTCAGTAGTTATTCCCATATATGTGTTGAGCACTAAATATATCAAAAAGTTTTGAAGCATTGCTTTTATTATAAGAATTCATATTTTGATTAAAGAAAACATTGTTTTCAAGTTATAGTCTGCTGTGAATTAGAGGTACAACCAGTCAAGTGCTATGTCGATGGCTTCTTAAGGAAGCGAAGAAGATGCCGGCCCTGGACAAGACAAAAATGGGTGCTTTGGCGCTACACTATGCGGCCGCTAAGGGCTGTCTCGATTGTGTCAAATTACTAGTGGAGTCCTGTCCGCAATTAAGGTAGAGTTCACTCAACCTATTTATTACTTTTATTTACTTTTAATATTTATAACTTTAAGTATATTTCCTTTAATTTTATTTAATCTATTGATTGATATAAACGAATCGATCATTAATTTGAAACCAGGTTTAATGCCTATTATTTAATACCTGGTTTATTACTTGATTTAATTGAGTAAAGCTGTTTTACTTCCTTTCAATTTCGAGTCGATATCGGGTTTATATCAAAATTGAATTATAGCTCAAAGACTAAAAGATTATAATTTTTTTCGCCACTCATTTACTAATAATTGAATTAAAGTTATATTAAATTTCAAATTAAAAACTTTTATCAGAAGTCGTGTTTCATTGAAATAATAAACTTAATTATGAAAACACGAATTCTAGTCATAACTATCGGAAGGCTTTCCTTAAATTGCAGTCAGAGATGAGTTCAAGAGATTTTAATGCGTGAAACATGAATTGATTTCTTCTTGTGCCTAGGGCTTACCTAACTAACAATACTTTTTGGTTATCTAGTTATAGTTTCTTATAAACTAAAGACTATTATTTTTATGGTGATCCAGCATCAGGGTTATTTTTAAGGGGATCAGCTTGAAACCATAAGAGAATGAAATGTTTCCATTGACTATTTTTTCAGGAGCATTTTCCTTGTTCCTTTCCTGTTATTTATCATGTTTTTTACCATGATGTTACTAATTTACGTTAGAATTTTTGAACGCTCAAGCTAAATTTAGTGAATTTACACTAGATTATTTTAAATTTAAGCTGAATTAAAATATTTTAAAATGAAATTAGACTTAAATAAGTGATAAAAAAGAAGGAAATTGTGTTTTAAATCATTTTTAATTTTTCCCAACACCCCCCCCCCCCCCATTTGTTAGTCATCTCTGGAGTAATTACCGTTCGATAATATGGGATTATTTATGGCTCTAAAAGTAATAATTCAATGCAAAGAAAATCAAATTTTCATTTTTTTGTGCGGTTCTCCAAAATAAAACCAAAAGCAATGAAAAAATGTAGAAAACGTGAGAAACACTTTTATAATGAATGAGTGCAACAAAAGTTTATTTCTAAAGAATTGGATCTCTTTTTAAGAGTACACTCTTTAAATATATAGAGAAATATAGAGTTTTCTGTATTACATATATATAAAAATTGAATCAAAGAATAGCTTCAAAAATAAGATATTGTTTTCTCATTCAGTTCTCCGCAAAAGTGTTGTTCAAAAAGCCGTGAAATACTTCATTCATATCATTCATCTCAAACTTGGCATTTGTCAAGAGTTTTAGTGTCTTAGGGATAGGAAACCTATAGAGCACAGAGCAAAACAATTTAAGGTCAATCCCCTCTTTTATTATGTATTATTTTATTCGCATTAAAAAACAATACCAATAAATGTGTCAAAAAATATAATTTATATATTCGTATAAAATGTTGTAAAACATTATTTGCCGGACATTTCGTTATTTATTTGTCGAGACATTAGTTTTCATAAATTATAATTAAGTTTTAATTGAATGAAAAAACACAAAAACATTAAGTTTTTTTTTGAATTATTCATTTTGAACCAGCACATATTTTGAACTCTATAAAGTTCTCCTTGGTCATCAGTATTGGGTAATCGGTTTTAAATGTTTTGGTCACGAAGTATAACTTAATTCTTGCAGATCATTACAAACAAGTAGCCTATGGTATTGTGTGAGCATGCTTAGTTTAAATAATAGGCTATGTATTCAGAATTCATGAATTTTAATCGCTATTTTGTAAACTAAATGTTTTGTTTAAAATTTCATAAGAGCTTAGACTTTAGGACAGACTATGGACCTGACTTCAAATCTTGAATTACAAGATGACAATTAAATCTATGTTAACATAATTTTATGGTTAACTTCAAGTGATTATTCTTAAGCTCATTGATATCGTCGATAATAACAACAAAGTCAAGGCTATAGTCATTGTATTCACTATTTATTGTTGAGTTTTGTTTGGATGTTATGTGAGTTATGTCCAAAACAAAAGAATTATTAATATTTATTTCAATAGAACATTAAGTCTATTAATGTTGCCAATTGACCAGGTTTATATATTTTTAAGAACAATAGCCTGGAAGCTAATGTTTTTGAAAGCATTTCAAAGCATTGCTGGCCTTTTAAGCCTCAAATGTTTAGAGAATGTTTAAAATTTATCATAAAATCAATGAATTGGTTATTATTTTGAGCTAAAAAAGCTTTCCATTTATTCAATTTGAAGTTAGGTCTGTTTTTAGGCTCTTTTAAATGTTTTGATAAATCACTTATTCCTTGCATTTATTCTAATCACTCAACCATTGAGTTATTGAACTTTAAAAATCAAAATTATTATTCAAATGTGAGCCCTCACTGAAAAATATATTCAATAACTTGTAAATTATAGCTCACTATTCATCAAACCTTAATTCAGTTGTCATTAGTTATTCAATATATTCAATAATAAAAGTGCTAATATGTGGATAGCCTTCAAATTCACTAATTTTATATCTGTTTCTATAAATTTTCAACAGTCTGTCAATAACTTCAATAAAATATTAAAATATTTTAATAATAAAATTTTAATCACTTTTTTACTGTTGGACTCAATTTTTTCCAAATCAGGTTTTGCTTAAAATCTAATAATAGTATTGAGTTTTCACTCATTTTTATATAACTTTGGTTTTGATCACAATTTATGCAAACCCTTTACATACCTTTCATTAGGTCTGACTTTTTTTTAAAGTCAATTATCATATTTAGACACAAGTTTACGAACAAATAGAAGGAACAGTTGATTGTTTGCCTAATTTTCAGTTGAATAAACATATTCTGTTCAAAAAAAGAAAACTGATTTTAATATAATTCAAAAGTTTTGCCTAAAGTTTAGATTGAATTTTGAAATTATTGTTGTTATGAATGAAATTAATGACTATTTACTGATGGCATCTAAAAAAAAGTGTTTAAGGTTTGAGGGAATGCCGATTAGTTCCTCCTTTTCTAAGAGTATTTAATATTGTTTTTTGAAAAAAATAATAACAAAAATCAAAACTAATTTCAAATTTATGTATTGCTGTTTACGGTCTGTCAATAGCGCAGCAATACTTCCCTTTTTTCGACAACTTATCAGCAGTTTTTCGATACCCAGTAGTTATCAATAAATAAATACTTGAAATTGTTGTGTAGTCTTTACTCTATTACAAGATTGGATTGAAAGTCGCACAGAATGAGCAGCCATTCATGCGGTCCCAAAGAACTTGTGAACAATCGACAGATGATAAGGTACTAAAAGTGGCTAAAAATTTCAAATTCAAAGCATTTAAAGCATGCAATTAGTGCGCAAACAAACAAAATACAAAAATAACTTATTTACTTATGGGTGGGCTTATGTAAGGCTGACTGAGCGGACAACTCTGTCCCTCAAGAAATTTTTATTTAAAACATTAGATAATGAATACTTTAAATTCTATTACAAAATAATAGTTTACTTAAAGTCTGATATTTTAGGAGAAAATTGTCTTTTAATGAGAGCTCAAGAAATGGTATGCCTTTCTTGTCCTCCAGTTCTCAAAGTTTTTGACAGATTTCTCAAATAAACTGATTTATAGCTATAAATATGTATTCAATTAAATGAAAATTAATTTTAACTCTAATTTATTTGATCGAAAAAATTATCAATAATTTCGATTAAAAGTCAATTAACCCAATCGATCGTCTAAGAAGTCTGAGACAAATTAGCCTAGGTCATTAATTGCTTAATGGAGCGGCAAATAAACATTTAATAATTGTTTAATCGAAAGTTATTTAATTTTAAAGAACAAAACTCTTTTGCAAGTTTATAGGCCTAAATACCTTGCTCAGCCTTAATAAATATTTTAATAATTAGGACAGAAATTCATTAGTTTTATAAATAAATTATTTAACAAAAAAAAAATTGTAATAAAAGTCTTTAATCATTTGTTTTTTTTAATAATCAGTGCCAACGCACAGATGGAAAACAATGTGACTCCTGTATACCTGGCCGCTCAAGAAAGTCACGCCGAAGTGCTCAAATACCTAGTGCTAGCGGCAGGTGGATCTCTACATATCAGAGCCAAAGACGGTATGTCACCCCTACACGCGGCCGCACAGATGGGTGCCATTAAGTGCCTCAAATGGATGGTATGCAACACTGAATATGAGTTTATATTATTGTAATTAAAGCTAATTATATAATCAGATCGAAGAGCAGGGAATAGATCCCAATTTAAGAGATAATGACGGCGCAACTGCTGTCCACTTCGCTGCCAGTCGCGGACATATAGAGAGTCTTCGCTGGCTTTTAAAACATGGCGGAAGGATAAGCTTGGACAACTTCGGAAAGAGTCCAATGAATGATGCAGCAGAGAATGAGCACCTGGAGGTATGACTACACAATACGACCTAATTATCTAAAAAACACTTACAAAAAGAACGATAACATTTTGAAGACGTGACTCATTATATTCACCAAAATAGATATAAGAGCTTGAATTTTATTAGCTAGTACATCTACTTTCAACTTTGTACCCAAATAAAATGCAATTTGTCTTAATTACTCTTGGATAATTGCTTGATGAATGATTAATGAACATGATGATCAATCAAATGAGATAGATAATTTTCGCCAATAAATCTTCAGTAACCAAGAAATCAGTAATCAATAGAGTCGTGACTTTTATTGTGAATACTATTACTTATTATAAAATTTATTATCAAAACACTCGAAAAAATCGTTTCATATTTTTGTTTAATAATAATTTAATGGAAATATTTTTCTTTTAATATATTATATAATAATATATTTTGAGTTTTTAAGAACTAATTTTGCATTTTTTGGCTCAGATGTGAACAGATTGGGAACGAATAGATTAAAAGCCTTTTTAATCTGGAGTTCATTTTTCATAACGTTTTTTTTTATGAAAAACAAGATTAGATTAAAATTTTTCAAAAAGTAGTGTAATTTTAGTATCAAATTAAAACTGCATTAACTTTTATGAAATGGAAATCAGGCCAAACACGCAAACCATAGATCTATACAAAGATATTATTCGCCTTTCCTATTGCTGTTGCCATAGATTGTCAGACAAATTCTCTCCGATTAATTGCAAATTTCAAGAGCACCCGAATAGATTACATAAGAAATAGATAATTAAAGTTAAAGATAATTCATTTACAAAACACTTATTCTTCCCATTAATTAGTGTTTTGTAAGTTTGAGAATAAAACAGAAGTAAAACATATTTTATTGTTTTTATTATTATTATTATTATTGAAATGTTTGATATAATAGAAGATTAATATTTAAATAAAAAGCATTAAAATATGCGAAAAATAATTTGAATGTAATTTTCTTTTCAAGTGCTTAAGTCTTCTTATAAGTCACGCATCGGATCCGCGAAATCACAGCGATATTAATCTAAGTCATTATCAAAGCATTTCGACATCTAATTTATCAAGGACACCCACACATTCAAATAGCTCCCAGCACAGTGGGTGTACGTGTGGCCACAGCCCTCCTTCAAGAAAGACGTCGCCTAAAAGTGTAAGTTTTAATCCGTCTTAAGCCTAATATGATGTTAGCAAGCTCATTTCCCTCTAATTTTAATTACATACAAATAACCAAGATCTTTCCATTCATAGGAAACCTACTCCACGGCTAAGAACCAAGAGGTTTGCAGTTTTAATACCTGGTCCAGCGATGAATACCAGTGCGATTCAATTAATTCAAGAAATTATAGAGTAGTTCCCAAAAGGAATGAAACATACGAGACATTAGGCTTAGCAAGATCACAATACCACTCCCCTCGAAGAAGATCCGACTCCAATAGTTATTATCCAAAAGTATTGTCCGAATTGGAGAAGCCGTCCTCTCAGAGGCGCTCTCGTAGTAATAACAGCCAAAGGACTGTCGATTCGGGAAAGGAGAGTGCAATTAACAGCACTTCACAATCCAGTTTGTGTTGTGCCGAACCCTTCTATTTACACGAACCGCACATGACTTCTAACGATAGGGTAAAGAAGTTGTTTGAAAAAGAGAAACGAAAAGGAGAAAGGCTTTCACGACTCAGAGATGATTATGTCCTCAATTCTAAGAACAATAAACATTTGGGTAAAACTTGTTTAATAACACAAATATTTATTTGATTTTCAATTAATTGATTCAATTGTTTAGTGGCCGTAGAAATACATCAGACATCAGATGAGGGTCTGTCTGAGTCCAGTGATCCGGCCCCTGATTATGATGTGGACGAACCGGACAGCAAGACATCAACTCTAAGCTCTGGAGACAATCAGAATATAAACGGACAGTCGTTTGGCATTCCATCCATCTCTTCATCAGAGGTGTGCAGTACCAGCACTGATGAGGGCATATATCAAGAAGTGGAGTACGAGACTAATGAAGACGAAAGAGAGGGTCGACTCAATTGTAGGCCATTAGGTCTAATAGATATAAATGTGACTAACAAACAGAAGGCCAGTGTTATATCGATAGGCTGTCCTATTAATGAAGTCAAGCGTAGAGGAGAGGCTGAAGAAGGAGTCAAAGAATGTGAAGAGAATTCAAGCAAAACATTATTATTGTTTGAAACCAAAAAATCATTAGAAAAGACAAAAACAATTAAAGAAACAGATTCTCAAAGAATAAAAACAGAATTAGACCACAACTCGCATACAAATAACAGTAAATTAGCTGTTGGCGTTCCGCCCCCTCCACCCCCACCGCCTCCTCCTCCGCCACCGATTTATGTTTCAGCAAAAGAAGAACAGAATAAGAAATCTGACGCTCAAAACAAATCGGAAAGTGAGAGGAGCAACCGTTACGAAAAGCTGTCGGTTAAGAAATCCCTAATCCCGGCGCTGCCATTCATTCCGCCACAATTTTCATCGCCACCCGATAGTGACACTAATATCCGTCCCTCGGAATACCTAAAACATGTGGCAAACAAGACAGTGCCCTCATTTCCTGTTCCCAAATACGGATATTTGCGGCCAAATAAGTATTACGGCGTCGAACGGAAAATACAAAGAAGTGTTTCGGAGAACCACTTATATGTCAACAATGATTACGAAAGTATTAAAGGAATGTCAGACAATGAAGACGAGGACGACATCACTTCGACCACAACTGATATCTACGGCTCTGATTCTAATGTAAGTGAAACAACATCTGTGGCGAAGAGTGAGACGGCTATCGGACGGAAGAGACAGTCGACCCTCTCTACGATGTCTACCATATCCAGTGTTAACTTTAGTGTAACCAAAGAAGATCTGCAGAAGGTTTGGCTCAAGAAAACAGAAAAGACTGACTCTAATGAGAGATCAGTTATTCTCACAAAAAACGATTTGATCGCAGAATTGAAAGCAACCAAAGATTTGGACGGAATTAAAAAAGTTAAGGAACAGAAAAATAGTAAAAATGAGGTCAGAATTGGTAATTGATTGTTATTTAACCAGAACATTGTTCGCTCAGTTGTATAACACGCTAAACAATAGGAATTCCCACTAATTATTGACATCATTTCGATTAATATATAGTTAGTTTAGTTAATGAATTACTTGAAATTGACCTTGTCATTTCAATTTTGCACAGAATACAGTTAATGTTCAGCTGAGCGTCAATTATTTCAAATTGATTTCAATCGATTCTTAATCATTTCCAATTTGAATCAAGGTAAAGGAGAAAATAGCAGAAATAGCCAACAATTTTTCAACTGATAACTTCTTGGATCAAATACCAGAGGTAGACCCCAAAGGAGTGCCAATACCGCAGTGGAAGCGGCAAATGTTGGCCAAAAAAGCTGCCGAAAAGGCTAAGAAAGAGGCTGAGGAACAGGTGGTCAGAGAAATTGAAGAGAAGAGAGAGAAGGCTATCCCTGAATGGAAAAAATTGCTTAAAAAGAAGGAAGAAATCTATACAACAAATAATAAATATATTAAGTATTTATTAATTGATTTTAATTTTCAATTATTAACTAAATATTTATTTAAAACATATTCTTATCAATAGAGTGAAGACAGGCTCTGATGGCACCGACACAACCAAATCAGAGGACAGTTCAAAGCAAAAATCAATTTCTAATACAAAATCAGGCGTTAAATCCAATATAAAAACAGAAAATAGTGAACAGAATAATAGCAATAATAGTAATAATGAAAAACAATTACAAGAAATCAAATTCAATGACTTTAAAGAAAGTGATTTAAAAGAAGGAAATAATAATCGAAATATTGATAATAAGAATCCATTCCTAAAGAATTTTCAACTGAGGAAAACAAATAGCATTTATTGGTAATCACCAAAAATCAATTAAATTGACCTTCAGCTTAAATAATCAAAACTAGCAAGATAAGATAGCATTTAATTTGTACAGAATATTTGAGTAAACTTTTTAAAAATAATTCAAAATATTATACATTAAATTGTTATTAAAAATATCGAATATTTTGAGATAAAATTTTTGAATAATTTACTGCTTTATTAAATAAAATTGATTTTTGACTCTTTACTCGCGTTTAATTCAAATAATTAAGCAAGAAACATTAATTTCTTTTGAACTTTTAAAGTTTTGAAGACACTCAGAATGGTACAGGGTTAGGCAATACCTACTAGACTTTTAAAATTTTAATTACAAAAAAACTACAAGAGATATTCAATTCAAATAAATTGCATTTTATTCATAATAGTTGAAAGTTTTTTTGTAATTAAAATTTTAAAAGTCTAGTAGGTATTGCCTAACCGTGTATGTCATTGACGTCTCTCAATATTCAATAGAATCTATAGCGCAGACTGTCATAACATCCATGAAGTTTTAAACAAAAACTTTGGAAGGGGGTGCCTCTAAACTATAAAAAACTAGAGGTCGTATATAGGCTAAACCTCCCTGCATATTTCTAACAAAAATTTATTATTTTTAACTAAATAGATAACAACTGCATAGTTAGTTGTTTTTCATCCATTTAATTTATTTTAAATGAAATCCATACCTAACATGAAATATATTTTTTATTGAAGGTTATATTCTGTGTCAAAAACTCTGGTTAATTAACTTTCACAAAATGATTGGAATAATTAAATTTAAAGTTCAATTGAAAGTTTTTTGTTATAAGTAAACATTTAATAAAATTAATTTACATTAATTATTATTTGGATGAACATGTACAAATAATTATTGCTTAACCTTCAGTATAAATGAACATAAATGTATATGTATGAAAAATAAATAGAAAAATATTATTAAAAAATTTTCAAACTAAAAATTATTTTAAAAATATACTTGTATAACCTTGGTGCAAAGCCCAATAAGTATACGTTCAAAAATATTTTATGACAATCTATTGAAAGTAGAAGTCATGGATTCTCCGCTAAATAATGGGTTTGACATCAAAGACGCGGC
>JAQFZI010000676.1:0-13701 GCA_034695605.1 Eupelops occultus
TAATTTTATTGATTTTAGGAGAGGATGGCTGAGGCCTCAATACCAAGGAGTTTACCACGAGATGAACCGGACACAGATGTAAGCAATCAATCTTCAGACGACTGGGACTATAGGTCCCGTTCCTCGAGTGCGGATGACTCGGTACAGACAAATATGCTTTTCTTGGAGAGACAGGCCTCGTGGGACACTGACTCCAAGAGCCTAGACCTGTCCTATTTGAATCTTGACTCCGGGTCCTGCGGTGAGAATATCAATCAATTCAAAGTGAGTCTGGAGACAATCAATTTGAGTGGAAATCGATTGGATATAATTCCTCCTCAGCTGATGACTTATTCAGCACACCTTCAAATGTTAGACCTGTCACACAATCATTTGAAAAGAGTGGACGACTCTATTTGTGAACTCAAACAATTGCGGACTTTTATTTGTGCCGACAATCAATTGGATGAGAATTCTTTGCCCAAAAATTTTGGACAGACTTTTGCCAATAGCTTAAGGGTGTTATCATTGGGAGGAAATTTGGTTTGTACCATGATTAATTATTTTTATGCCTAGATATTTATAACTTGATTTTTAATTAGTAATAATTGTAAAAAATAATAATTATTAAAAACTAATTAACTTATCTATTAATTGTATGATTGAAACTCTTTTTATCTATGTACTCTAATTTAAGATAAGTTGTTCAAGATAGTTTAACAAGTAGCATTTAATTAAACTCTTACTTATTTTTAAAATGTCTTTATTATTGTTTTTGTAGTTCAAAGCAATTCCGTCACAAATTCTGGAACTAAAGTCATTAAAGTCATTATATTTTGGTAGTAATGCCATAGAGTCTGTGCCCCGGGATATATACCGAATGGAATCACTTCGACTCTTATATTTGGGTGGAAACCAATTGGAAGAACTTCCCGAAGAAGTGGGACGACTGCAGCATTTGGAGTCACTATCTCTTTGCGAGAATAAGCTGCGGTCTCTGCCCTCTACTATCGCTCAATTGAAATCATTGCGATCTCTGGCACTCCATAGAAATCTATTGACAACACTTCCGCCAGAAATTGTCAAATTAAGATGTCTTATAGAACTGTCGCTGAGGAACAACCCATTAGTGATGAGATTTGTCAGAGATATGATGTAAGTGTCAATCAGTTATTTAAGGAATAGCTATTGTAAATTGTGTTCAGGTATGATGTGCCCAGTCTTATGGAACTGTCCGCTCGTTCTATCAAGTTGAACAAGATCAACTATAAAGATAACGAATTGCCTAGATGTCTTACAAGTTATCTGGACAGTGCCCACCGATGTGTAAACCCTAAGTGCAAAGGTGTGTCTCATTTTAGGGAAGTTTTGTATAGTTTTTAATGTGTTTAACATTTTTTAGGCGTCTATTTTGATAGTTGTGTTTCACACATCAGATTCGTTGACTTTTGTGGTTCTTATCGGTTACCACTCTTACAATATCTATGTTCTCCTCGCTGTTCGTCTCAGTCGTCCTCTCAATCAGTGGTCAGTCGAACCTATAGTTCAGATGAAGAGTCAGATAATCAAAATATGAGCGAAGAGATGATCACTGAATTCAAACTGAAGAGAGTGTTATTGGGTTAGGAATTGCTAACAATTCTTTCAATAATTGATAGATTAATTGGAAAAAAATATTTTCATTCAATGCTTTCGACACAAATAATAATATTTTTAAATATTGAATAAAAAATGATTTAAATAAAACAAAATAATTAAAAACAATTTGTTTGTCAATCATTTAATTCATTGATAATTGATTTGCGAATAAATCCTGATTTCTATTACTTTTTCGGATGTTTGTGATGATTGTTGTGATCACTTTTGGAACCGCTGAACAGTAAATAAAGCACAAGGAGCCCAACAGCAATAGCAGCTACTAATCCGATTACTTTTGCATTATTTCTGCCCCCTTGGCCATCAGCAGGAGCTACTTCTTGTACAGAGTCAACAGACGACGCTTTCAACGAATCATTTAAAGGCGCAGAAAATGGAACAGGTTCTTTTTTCTTTGGATCATCCACTTTTGGTTCATCCTTTTTCTTCTTCTCATTAGACTCTTCTTTGAGGTCTTCTTTGGATTCCTCTTTTTCTTTAGGAGTTGTCTTTATCTTAGACTCAACTACTTTCCATTCTTTTTTCTTCTTTTTCTGTTCATCTTCTTTGATGACAACTTTTGTATCCTCTTTGGATTTGGACTCATCGAGAATCGGCGCCGATTTTAACGAATCATTTAGAGGCGCAGAAAATGGAACAGGTTCTTTTTTCTTTGGCTCTTCCTCTTTCTTCTTCTCATTAGACTCTTCTTTGATGTCTTCTTTGGAATCTTCCTTTTTCTGTACATCTTCTTTGATGTCAGCTTTTGTATCCTCTTTGGATTTGGATTCATCAAGATCATCCTTAGACTTTTCTTTCTTAGGCTCTTCCTTTTTAGGCACTTCTTTCTCGGGTTTTTCCTTTTTGGGAGTTTTTTCAATACTTTTCTTTTCATCTGATTTAGTCTTTTCTAACAACTTTTGAATTGCAGGGGAGGCCGTCACTGATTTGATCATACGTTTTGGTCTATAGGCAACCTTAGGGAACAGAATCGGCGCCTCATAAGTATAGATAAGCATATGATTGCCTGACATTAGAGAAACAATTCTTTGACCTTTTTCCAATTTGTAGTATTCACCGGACTGTTCCACAACAAACACAGGCATATTAAAGGCCACCCAGGCACCGGCATCAATAAAAATACAACCATTTTGTGCTACTGCTACTAAGAAGTCTGTCCCAACTTTATTGTTAACTTTAACCGCCAGTTGTCTGTCGCTTTCATATTTGAATGTCCCATCTTTGTTAAGAGGAGGGGTCTCCAAGTAAACACATTGACCACCACCGATCCGAGCAAATCCACCCATCGGAATGCGATGTATGACTGATCCGCAATACATTCTGTTTGCACCCTTTCCTATGCAAAAATGATTATTTTGGTCGACAGATTCAATAGCTTCCAGAGCTCTTTCACAGATAGTCTGGCACTCGATTTTAAAGTCTTTGGACACAACTTTGGGTAATGTGGACAAGAATTGCTTCTGTACGGGTGGAGAGGGCCTGACTGTCATGTCTTCAATTTTGTTGTTCTTCTGTTGTTTAAGAACCAGTTTTCTTAATGTCATTTGTTTGTTGATTTGTGGCGAAATAGGTGTTCCATTCTCTCCATCTTTGGCTGCAAGACCCGGATCTTTGATTGCTGTCAATTTGATTACCATTTTTTTGATGGATTTTTATTAATCAATGTTTGACTTTGATTTGAAATTTAAATTTTTAAAAATATTTAATTTTATTGTTTAAAACACCAAGATTCATTTTCAACGTCTTTTTGAAAAATTAAATTTTATTTAAATCGGAATAATTGTTGTCTTTTTGATAATATTTTTATATTTTAAACAAAAACTATTGTATTTTCAATGATATTATTTGAAATTTTCGAATACCTGGCTATTAATTATTCAAATTTCTCTTTTGGCTTCTCATTCATTATAGGCTTTAAATTAAATATTATTCTGAGCGGATATTTCTTTTAAATTTGAGATAAGAACAAATAATTTGAACACTAATTACAGATTTATTTAAAAACTGATATAAATGTTTGAAAATTCAATAATCTATTAACAAATCAAGCGATTTGTCGAATATTCTGAGCGATGAATGAAATATCAATTTTTACAGAAAATATCAAAAAGAAAAGACTTTTAGAACAGAATAGGTATTGAAACAAAAGCCACAAAAAGTTAACACAAACTAATCGAGTGAAACCAAAGTTTTCACAAAAATGTGTATTATTTTAAGTCTAAAATCAGTTTTGAATTTGGTTTTAATCAACAGATAATTACAATAAATATTTATAATAACAATAAAAAAGAATATTTTAGTTTCAGACAAATGTTTTGACCATATCTTTGATAAAACAACAAATATTCATATTTTAGATGAAGAGGCGGTTACTTCTGATGTTATGCTGAGCGCCGAATCATCGTTTGTAAGAATAGCTTCTGAAGCACATGAGGCATAACCCGAACAAATTGAGCTCTGGTCCGAAATGGTCACTCCATTTGCAATGGGTTTGTCATTATAATGAGAAGGAATCAGCTTTGACTTTAGTGACGGGTCTGACTTTAATTCTGTTCATAAAATACAAAGAAAATAATATTATCATAAAAAACACTCATTATATCGGGTATAAAGATTAGAAAAAAGAGCAAGGAAAAAATAGATAGCAAAACCAGTGAATCACTTAATCTGATTGAATAGTTGAGTAAATCCTTCAGATTTTTTTTCAAGAACTTTAGTGACGAAGAAAAATAAGTTTAGTTTTAATTATAATTATTTTGTTTCCAAATTGAAACAAAAGGAAAGGAACAAAAGGAGTCGAAATCAATCCATTAGTCAATAAATCACTTTCCAAATAATTGTAACAAACAATTAATTGGATTATAAACAAAGGTTTGACAAAATTACAGACAATTATTGTTATATTTAAGACAATTAATATTAAATCAAAAGATAAGTATATTTAAGAATGGCTTCACTATTAACCTGATTCAGTAAAGTTGAATAGAGGTGGTAGGTCCTGGTTGTTTTGCCAGCGAGTACCCGGTTGTCTTAATTCATCGAAGAATTGATGGGCACAGGCCTGAAGTGGTGTTAAACGTGCGGAAGGCGTGTATTGTAAAAGTTTTGTCACCAATTCTATGGCTTCAAAAGGAGTACGGCTTCGGAACACCTATTCATTAAACAAATACTATTTATTAAAGTATTAATTGATAACAAGAATTGAGAAACTCAATAATCTATCAAGTTTATACAAATGTTGAAATCCTTTTTAACACTTTGATAACTGAGTGAACTAAAAAATTGTTATTTGAGATAAGCTATCGATTGATAAGAAACGAAGCCATCAGTTGACATATAAATTCAAAGATAGCCAAGATTATTAGAGCTAGACTACATCTTGGGTGTATGGCTGATTAAAATCAATCTTATGTGCTTAGGGGACATACCTTCTGCCAGGGATGTGCTTTGATTTGTGGAAACTTGAATTCTGTGTAATTTCTATTCATTTCTTTTATCTGTTCCTTTGTCGGAGTTCCCAATACTTTGATTATTTCGACCAATTGGTCGACACCACTATCACCAGGAAACATAGGCTTTCCCAACAGTAGTTCCGCAAAAACACATCCAGAAGACCACACATCTGTTGAAAAGGGAAACAAATAATTCAATTATTAGACATAAATCAAAATCAAACCAAAAAAGTGATTCCAAGGCTATAATCAACGATATTCTGACGCCTGACTCAATCATACGGAAACACATTTAAAAGAAGGAATAGCCAAAGGGGTTGAAATAAAACAAACCCCCTAAAATCGATAATTTAACACCCCCTCCCCCATAAACACTTAAAGATTTTCAATTGAATTGATTGAAAAATAATAATTTCTGATAAAATATATTGAAATTAATTAGAAATCTATTAAACCTATGATTTTATAATAAAAGAAATGCTATTTTTCAGCCAAAATCAAGGATTTATTGAAGACGGATGTCATTAAAAATAGATAAGAGCCCATCAAATGCCAAAAAACTTAAAGGATATGATTGTTTAGTCTAATAACGAGGTTATCGTCTGAACAGAACATTGGACTCGGAGTATAAAAACACATTTTTCAATTCAAATGATTGACAGATAATTGTTTTGTTAATTAATGATAGAAATCATACCAATCATTGTCGAGTAATCGGTTGCACCGAATATTAGTTCAGGTGCTCTATAATATCGGGAACAAATGTATGAAACGTTAGGCTCTCCTTTAACCAAATGTTTTGCGCTATAATTACCAGACAAACAAAAATTGAATTAATTGTCAAAAACAAGCGTCTGTGCAATAGTTGTGGACATACCTTCCAAAGTCTATTAACTTAAGAACACCGCTGTTTGGGTCTATTAATAGATTTTGTGGTTTGATATCTCTGTGACAAATACCCAAAGAATTGATGTAAGCCAACGACCGGAACAGTTGATACATATACAGCTTTATAGATAATGTGGGGACTGGGACCTTTGACTTAGAATAGTGTCGCGCCATTCGATAGACAGTCTCTGGTATGAACTCCAGGACTAGATTGAGGTAAACGTCATCTTTCTATAGATAATTGAAATAAACGAAGAATTTGTTATAAATTAAATTCAAAGCACTCTTTAGTGAATCAAATGTTGAAATTCTGTATTAAATTCAGTGTTTATTCAAACAAATTGTTTGAAGGAAAAGAAATTTTCAAAGTTTAAGGTTAACTGAAAATCTTGTTTTCAACATTTCATTCACTATTCTTGAGATTCTTATAAATAAAGTTTGAATTATCCTAAGTTTTGTTTAAATAGACCTTGTTTATCTCAAACATTAATGTAGATTTGAATAAATGTCGTTCAAACAAAACTTATTGAAAGCGAAGCAAATTTTTCTATTCATAGCTATTGAGACCAAAATAGAGCTCATATTTGTATTAATATTGTATTCAAAATATTTCATTGAATAGATTTATATCAATCAATAACTTTCACTAAAAACAAGTTATTTATATTCAATAAATAAATAAATCTGTAATAAAATTTAATAGATGCAATAAAAAAAAGTTATTTGATCAATCAAAAAATCCTGTGAAAATTCCATTGCATTGATGATTCAAAATTGAAATTTATAAATAAGGAGGAAATAATTTAACCAATAATTAAATGCCGACAAAAACAAGAGATTTAAGTATTTGTTGACAAAAATTTTGATAAAATTATATTTTTTTAAATCAAAAAATAAAATAACAAAATATATGAATAATGTATGAGAAAACATGAATACATATGGACAGACATCTGAAGGAAGTACTTAACTTTTGTAAATGAATTCAAATAAGTAGCGAAAACACAACGAAAAAAAAGGAAAATTGATTTTCCAGTCGATACTAAAAGTCAAGATTTTATCCTTCAATTAATTGTTGAAACAATAAAAAACTCATTAAAAACACATCAAAAAAGTCAATCGCTTTTATATAATAAAAGATCAGTTAATAAAACAAATTGAATGCAATTCTTATCGACCGAACAATGGCTTTAAATAAAATCCTGAGACTATTATCAAAGAAAAAATAATGGCCACAAGAAATGGGAACGATTTAAATAATTAAAAGATTAGATTAAAATAATTAAATAATCGATAAAACATAATGTAATACAATTCACTTGAATTGAAAAACCAAGAAATTTGAGCCATTATTGCAACAAATATTACGTAGAATTTGATTCATTGAAGAATAGCTGCACTCAAATGGTTTGCATACCTTTTCACCGCTGGTGTAGAAGAAGTACTTGAGTTTAACGACATTTGGGTGATTTAAGTGTCTCATTATCTGTAGCTCTCGGTTTTTGAACCGCTTGTCCTGCAGTACACGTTTGATGGCAACCATTTCCTGTGTGTCCACAAGTCTTGCCTGATATACGACCCCGAATGAACCGTTGCCCACGTTTTTCATATCAGCGTAGGCAAGATCAACCTTTGCATCTGAGCCTAAGCAGCCAGGAGTGGCCACCACTTGTGTGACCTTAGATCCATCTTTGCCTAGTACATATTGTAATACAAATTAGACTCGCATTTCAATTATTCAATTAATTAGAGTTAACCAAAATTGAGTTCAAACTAAACGATCGATTGGTTTAACAAATGTCTGAACTTATGTTAAGTTATGTTAAGAAATAAAAAATTTAGTGAAATAGAGTCCAAAACCCTTTGAAATGTTCGCAGAGTTTGCCAACAATTTGGTCAAAGTTTTCATCAATTAATTCATTAATCATTTGATAACAAATGTTATTGGACTTGAAGTGGCTAGAAGTTGCTAGGGCTTTTACTTAATCTGATTAAATGGAATTAAATGAGCTATTTCTAGAAACTAGGACACTTTAAATGCAGGAAAAAAGAAATCAGATCAAGTTTGTCTGAATATTAAATTACTAGATAGCGACAAATAGTTATTAACAAGTAACAACTCATATCAGATGACTGGTGTCAATCATGAGTCACCAGAGCCCTTTCCTTTGCACAGATATTATTCAAGGTAATCTAAAGCTTGTGTGCATAATTTAATCAAGGCTATATTCACAGATAATTTACTTTTACAAACAATAAGATCTAAAAATAAAGACATATTTGTGTTGTTTCACAATAATCAGGGCTTTAATTATAATTTTTAATGCAATGACAGGACTTAAATGATATTACTTATAATTTAAGCATAAATTTAGTCTTTTCTCAGATTATAATTTGTTATAAAAAACATTAAATAAATGGGAAAAACATTTGAGAGATTAAAATAAAAAATTGATTACCTTTTTGTTGTTTAAACGTTGAAATATTAAACGAATTGTTATTTGAATTATTAACGATTGAATTGTGTCTAAAACTCTTAAATGCAGTCAATATCTGAAATGTGTTGAGTTTTTCGCCGCAAGTCGTCTGCGGATAGGATTGCATTTTGGGTACACTTTTGTTTGGCCACAGCTTTGAACAAATAATATCTTTGATATATCCCAAGAATTCAGTCATATATTAAACGATTTTTAATTCAATAATGAATAAGAGTTCACTCAATTTTGAAGCAATAGATTAACCAAAAAATCTGTTGATTACTGAAGTGATGTTAAAAAACAAATTACTTTTTGCTTTTTTTTTTATTAACGAAATGGTTATCGAAATCTGAATTTAAATTCAACACATGTTTGACGCAAAACCAGTACTCGATAGGAGTCCTATGAATGCAATGACAAGACTTGTAATCCAATCACTGAATGCTTTTCACTTCAAAATAGTATTGACTCACAAATCAATATCTATTAATAAAACTCTATTATAAACTAAAACTGTTAATCAAATGATTAAAATAGAGTTAATTAAACCAAGAAATCTGACTATAATTTAGTTTAATGTAATGGTAGCCACTCTTTGCACAGTTATATGATGTTAACAGTCTTTGAAAAGTCGAGTAAAAAAAGGCAAATCACAAAAACATGATATTCAAGTCGTGTCTGGAGTCACGTCAAAAGTTTTTTACTTATATTTGAGAAAATACTTGTAATTAATTTCAACAAAAACTTATTGTAAAAGAAAATTAATTTAAGTTTTTTTTTCTCTTCAACCGTTTGGCAGAAAAACAATCAGTTTTGAGGTCTCCTCGAATCAAAAAGTGTAACACAGGGTTAGCATAAAAACAAGACAATTCACGTCGAGAGCTAAGACACACCAATTATTTGTAGCACATTCTTCTCCGACTACTTATGCTCAGACTCTTTGCCAGTTTAGCAAAAGTCGGCGAATGCTGTGCTATAATCTAATCAGTTGTATAAATAATAGAGAGACTCAGCCTTTTTATAACAGGCGTATATATGATATATTTGAGACAACCTATCTCATCTCTACATTCATGTAGACTTTGGATTATATCTGTTTAAAGCGTTATTTTTCTTGTTTTCAACGTTCACTCTCTAACTGAACAAACATTTAATTAATTAATAATCACATGATTTTCACTCAGATTAAGGCAAACCATTTATTTTTATACCCCTTTTATAAATTTTCTTTCGTGTTTTTAACTTTTGAATTACAGTTTACTCTCTTTATTGCCTAAAGTGTTAAGTAATTTACTACATGTCTGTTAACATCATATGCCAGGACTGACACTAAATCATACGAAAACAATTAAGACCTGAAGTGCATGACTACTACCAAATTGGTAGTACCAATACTATTATATTTTATAGTAAAAGTGGAAATTTCCTCATTTTATTAGATATTATCTAAAAACTAGAAATCATTGGAACTTCTCTTATATTAATTGATGAGAGAGAGAGAGAGAGAGAGAGAGAGAGAGAGAGAGACCTATTTTTAAATAAAATCTCCTACCATTGAGTGGGCGGTTATTTTTAAGAAAGGATCTGAAGGAAGAATTTTTTAATGAAATAATCAGACATTCACTCCATTCTATTCATAAAAAGCAGGGACAAAAATGTGTGGGCCAACTATAAAAAAAATTGTAACAGAGGCTGGAATAGGAAGTTCCTATCTTCACAAGTCATTGAATTAAATGAAATTCAAAGTAATTGACTCTTTCTTTGTTTGAAAAAAATATGAGTGAAATTGATTATAGTCTTTGAACACTTGATTACAATCGTCTAAAAAAAGATTTTTGAATAAATACATCATTAATTTCAATGAAAATAAGAATAAAAGTTGTTTTCAATTCAATTCCTAAGTATTTCAATGTTTCTATTTATTGTTTTAAAAGATAAAAAAAATTTTCTCAAAGATTCAAACCTTTGAAAGTTTGCCAAATGTTTACTACAAATGTATTCTTGAAAATCACATTTTTATTATAAAATTTTGATTTATTCCTTTAATAGGCATTAAAACAATGGATCGATGACTCGATTTATTCTTAATATAGGTATAAGAGATGACTCCCAAGTCATCACTTCTTTATTAATCAATCAGAATAAGCCAATCATTCCCTACATGAGTTATGACACTCCTTTCTTGCTGTGAATGATTCATTATATTCAGGATAAAATAAAATATACAAATTCTGTAAATTCTTTTCAAACAATAGCTTTTTATAGATTTGAAGAATTATTGGGTTTTTGTTTTACAATTTTATGAATAAATTTTGTTTAATTGTATGAAACTATCGTTTAATTAATTATAATTCAGTTATAATAAGGTTTTTCCTAAATTTTATTTGAATTTTAAAACAGAATAATTGTCTTAACTTTTAATAACTTAATAATAAGAACAGTTATTCTATACAATTATATAGGGATGGCCAAGATATTGCACTCAGGACGAATCGTACCCTTGGCCAACCATGCTAAGTTATTTGGAGCAAAGTATCGCAATCTTTAATGAATAAGAATATCAGAAAATTTATGAATTTCTTGAGATTTTTCATCAATTATTTAATACATGAAAAGCCATTTAAAATAAAATTAAAAGTTTGTTCACAAAAATATTAATTGCAATCAAATTATTGGAAATTATTGGAAATTAAGTCACGAATTAAGATAAAAGTGTTTGAATTTGTGTCGCAAATATTGTATGTCTTTCCATATGTCTGAATATTCATCGCATTTAAGAAAATCAATTCAAGAATCGTATGAATGGTATTATATCCGATGGCTGTACAGAAAATTGAAAGGACTAACCTATAAAACACATTCCAAACTAAGCTTGCTTACAAAAAAAAGAACAAGATTATTTATGGGTCTATGTTTTTGGGACGAGTGCTAAAAACTGATTGAAAGTAGAATATAGCCTTCACTTGAGGTAAAGGGAAGAGTTGGAGGTATGAAAAATTTGCGATTACCTTGAAACTTGAAAATAACCTGCTCAATCGTCAATTAAACAAGGAAAAAACATAGACAACTATAAAAAGAATTAAATCTTAAATAAAATGAGAGATGATTTGAACATCAATTGAATATTTATTTGAAAATCGATAAAAACTTTTTTTAAAATTCAATAATTATTTACAAATAAAGACATTTTCTGACCAAAGGTTATGTCGGAATCTAATCATTGACTGAAATTCATATTTAAAAGAATAAATTAAAAGATGAATTAATTATTTTTTTACAAAAAACAAATTGTTTAGTAAATGATTTGTCGATAAATCAAAATAAGTATTGAAACAAAAGACACGAAACAAAATATAAACTCAAATCTAATCGAGTGAAACAAAAGTGTCAACAAAAGTGTGTCGTTTTTTTAAGTTAAAAACAGTTTTTTATGTATTTCTTCTTTAAATCAAACTATAATTACAATAAATATTTATAACAATAATACATATATTTTTAGTGATGCATATATTCTATTCATATTTTAGATGAAGAGGCGGTCACTTCTGATGATGTGCTGGGTGTTGAGTTATCATTTGTTATAATGGCTTCTGCAGAACATGTGGCGAACTCAGAGGAAGCTGAGGTCTGATCCGAACTGAAGTCGTTAAAATGGGAGGGAATCAGCTTTGACTTTAGTGACGGGTCTGACTTTAATTCTGTCCACAAAAATAGCAGAGAATATAACATTAAAACAAATTATTTTTAATTAATTTCTTATAAAAAAAGAGTCAAAACTAATGGAAATTAAGTAAAAAAATTAATTAAAAAAACCGAATAATTGCGTCAATCATGCGATCAAAACAAGAGATTATTAATCAAAGCCTTATTAGCAAATCGAGTGAATCACTTAATCTGATCCAACAGTTCAGTGAATCCTTCATATTATAGTCAAGGACTCAGTGGTAAAGAAAAATAAGATTTGTTTTAATTACAAAAACCTCTAATTAATTGCAAAATCGATGCAATAATTATTCTGTTTTTCAATTTGAGACAATTGGAGAGGAAGTGTCGAAACCAATCAATTTCTCAATAAATTGCTTTCAAAATAATTGTTGTAATAAATCATTGAATAGATTGTTATTAATATTAAATAGACTAAGATTATAGTCATCTTAAGATGATATTTAAGATAAATGCAGTGCTAACCGGATTCGGTGAAGTTGAATAAAGGTGGAAGCTCTTGGTTGTTTTGCCAACGAGTATCCGGTTGTCTTAATTCATCAAAGAATTGATGGGCACAGGCCTGAAGAGGTGTTAATCTTGATGACGGCGTATATTCTAAAAGTTTTGCCACTAAATCTATGGCTTCAATGGGGGTACGGCTTCGGAACACCTATTCATCGAAGAAACAAATTTTTAAAAACAATTCTATAATAAACTATTAACTTTTAAAATTATATTAACGTTTTTTTTGTTATTTAAATTTTGATTTATTTAAATAAGTTATCAAATGATAAGATATGAAGACATCAAACGGCACTAATGACTCATACGATTAGAGGACATACCTTCTGCCAGGGATGGGCTTTGATTTGTGGAAACTTGAATTCTGTGTAATTTCGATTCATTTCTCTTATCTGATCCTTTGTCGGAGTTCCCAATACTTTGATTATTTCAACCAATTGGTCGACACCGCTATCACCCGGAAAAATGGGCTGCCCCAATAGTAGTTCCGCTAAAACACATCCAGCAGACCACACATCTGTTAAATGGGATACAAATAATTGCAAAATTAGTCATAAATCAGAGGCAAAGCAAATAAAAATAAAAATAAATCCAAGGCTATAATCAATGAAATATTCTGACGCCTGTCTCATACGGAAACACATTTGAAAGACTACTTTTTCAGTAATCAAAGTCTACAAGAATTCAAATAAACAACTAATCAAATAAATTCTGAGTCATAAACAGGTATAAAATCATTTCATAAAATTAATTGATTGAAAAATCAATCAAATTATGAGAAAAATATGGAAATTATTATAAATTCTATAAAATGTATATTTAATCATAAATTATGTTTTCAACGAATATCAAGGAAAGTGATGGATAGCAGTTGAGATCAAATATAGATAATAGTCCATCAGATGTCACAAAACTTAAAGGATATGATTGTTTAGTTTAATAACGTGGTTATCGTTTCAGAACATTGGACTCAGAGTTTAAAAACACATTTTCTTCAATTCAAATGATAGACAGATAATTGT
>JAQFZI010000677.1:0-13688 GCA_034695605.1 Eupelops occultus
ATGCTTTAAAAAATCCATATTTGACTGTATTCCATTGCAATGGCCAGAGTGTGATATATTTTCTTGAATTAAACTTGTCAATTATTAATTATTCAAGTGAAATCACATTTAAAATGTAAATCTATTTTGTGAACCAAAATATAAGACAAGGGTTTGTCAGAACTAAAAGCATTAAAGTGAGAGCCGAAGGTCTGGTGGTCTCTATTTTCAATGCAAACTCACTCTCACTACTGTTGTGAACATCGATTCAATTATTTGCACTTTCGCTGAGTTGGAGGAAAAGTATTTATGGTATTCACTAAACACTGAAAACACTTTTTATTTTAAGGTTTTTATGTATAGATTCGGTCCAATTGTGAGATACTATTAGAACATAAATCACTGTTTTATTGTCATTTATAGTCATAGTATAATAGAGAAGAAGAACGCCTTTCAGTGTCGGTGTCGTTGTTGTGCTCTTTGGTATTGTTTGGCTAATAGTCTATTAAATTGTCAGAAGAATAGAACTAAACTCGTGTTTAACTTTTGCTTTCAAATAATCGACAAAACCATCCAGTTCCAAGTATGAATTTCTCAACCTATCATATTATTTCCTAGCTCCTTTTTTCATCAAATTTAAATGAAATTATATTTTCTTAAACTATAAGATTTCAAAATAAGTTCAATAATTAAGAAATGCATTATTTTAAACCTATTAAAATAGGTAAGTCTTAGAGAAGAGCCCACTATTCTTATAAATAATCGGATAAAAGAGTTTTTAAAGGCTTATAGTTTATTGACATTATCTTTGCGTTGAACTGCATTACTCTTATTTCCCATTACTCTGTCCTCTTTTAATAGCTCTTAATAGCAATAAAACTTTTCATTATGTTCTCAAACACACACACATACATTCACACACACACACACACACACACACACACACACACACACACACAACTATTGGTGTGGTTTGGATGTGAATTATTTAGCCATCAATGAGAGCATATTTATTAAATGGAAATCAGATGCGATCAACGAATAGACGGCATTCTATTAGTACGGAATTGGAATATCTGTAAGCCGTCCCCAAAATAGAGTTCATTAGTCACGGACTCGACCTCTATCTACTCAAAGAGACCAAAGAAGATTTAAACGTTTAAATTATTATTATTATTGCAACTTGTTCAGCTCTTGCAGTAATATCCGAAGAGATTGTCTAAACTGAAAACAATACTGTTTTGATATATCTTACGACAAATCCTATTATTCTTTAATCCATTCTAAGAGATAGTCGTTAATCAAAAGAGTATTTGTTATAAAAGATTCTACCAATCAGTTCATATATAATCACTTCTAAGAAATAAAGGGAAGTATACCTTCCTATACCTTCCTATACCCTCCTATAGTCTATAATTTATTCTTTTTTCTTCAAAACAAAAACCTTAAAAATTAATCCAATTCTAAATTAGAAGAATAGCCGGTATTCTCAATGAGAGGACTAGAAACTTATCCAGAGTTTGAGACGGGATCAACAAAATAGTGGACGTGATATTCATAAGAATATATATTAATGAGATATGAAAGTCACGGACACCTTGTACATTTTTAATTTCGAATTTCTAATAGGCTTTTAATTTAATTGGATATAAAGAAAATAGCGATTTATTGCTCAAAACAAAGAATAATTGTTTGACTCATAATTTGGAGACAAGTTTTCCACTGAATTCCATAAATATTTGTGAGTTCCCTAACCCTTAGGTTTCCTAAGAATATAATTTGTTTTTCAGTTCATTTCACAGAAGATTCAAACTTCAAACGAAAAGTAAAATTGGATCACAAATGTGGTGAACAAAAAGCAATTAGCAAATATTTAAGCAATTATTGTCTTCAATTTGAATCTTTGGTGGACTTAAGGAAGTCATATAAATATGTTTTAAAAAAATAAGGATTTAATGGATTTGAAAGCGGATGGAAATTGTATTCCAGTGACCCGTTTTTGCAGTATTTCTGCGATAAATACTTAAGATATGAAAATCAAACACAAATTTGGAAATACATTTATTGAGTAAATAATAAAAGGATCGATATCTCTGTCCTTAACCTTGAATTGTTGTTCTGATCAACAAATCTTACCAAATATTTATGAAAAATTGTTTATGGCTTTAAAGATATATTCAAGTATTTAAGAGCTTTGGAACTCTTTTCGGTATCAAAATCTTTATGGAGTGAGCAAATTGTGCACAATAACATTAATAATGCTCTTGCATCAGTCCAATGTACATAAGAACAAAGCTGTACATTGCTAATCTATTGGAACTTTGGACACTAGCTTTCACTTCGACATATTTTTATTAGAGATTAGAAAAATTATTTTTGTTTTATAATAAGTTCGCAAAAAATGTAATTTTTATTTGTATTTAAGATTATTAGAGAATATATGAACCCTTTGTTGTTATTTTTAGCTAATCTTTTGATTCATTCAATTTGTTTTATATCTAATGTTTAATAACGGAAAACAAAAGATAGACTTTTCTTTTCCACTCAACAGAACAGCAATTAATTCAAATGAAGTACTGATTGAATTTCGCCGAATTTCAACGATCAGATTATTCAGTTCTTGGAATTTAAATCAGTCTCAAGAGTGTCAGTGCGGGCGAGGAATGACTTACTGTTACAGTGAAACGAAAAGTTAGGGCTCTTATCATATGTTGACTCAACTCATACCACAGTTATATTGAACTTGTTATTCATTTTCGGATGTTTTCCAAAATTGTTATACATTTACTTTTCGATAATTATTTTCAAAATAATCTTAATTCACAATAATTGAAGATTTATAGACAAATAATAGAAAGGTATAAATATATTAAAGTTGTGCATGCTAAAAATCTCTATTTTCAATTATCTAGCAATTTGTTATACTATACAACACTCCGTTATTATTAGATCTAATTGTAGGAAACATAACATTACAAACGAAAATGCAATCATTTATAGACTAATATTTAATATTAATTTTAATGTGTGAAGGGTAAATCTAGTTTATTAGGGACTATATATTAATCAATGAAATATAGTTTGCTAGGTCAACTTAGAATATTATAATTTAAACGAAATAATAGACTCAATTTTAATTACCTTATAATGAATGAAGATTATTGAATTAAACTCCTGGGTAACATTTGTCAATAACAACTAAGGGTTTTATTAGTAATCGTTTTGTTCATAGCTTACAAAAAAGCAAATTCTAAAAAAGTGAAAAAGTGTTGGAAAGTAAACATTACTTACTTTTTTGATTCAAATGAAAGATAAACTGTTTTTAGTTCAATAAAAGTTGTATAAAAAAGTGAAGGAATAGTTTGAATAATATATTTGAATGGAAGGGCAGAGGTTTGAGAACTTTTGCCATTTGTTTGATTCAGTCATGCGTTTCCCAGTCAGAGGTCTGGCTATTTTTTGATAGTTTTTTTTTCAATAATTGCAATGTTGTGCCAATCAATTCATATCAGTTGACATCAGATATACTTAATTTCAAGCTTTCATTTCACATAAAAATTATTTATTTATATGACTTATGATTCATAACGTTATGAAATATTATTCAACAAAACATTAAATTCTGAGAAAATCAACAAAAGGTGAATACATAAAATTCAATCGATTCTCACTTTTATTACAAATAAAGTAAAAATTTGTATAAAAATTTCAAAATAAAAAGAGATTTCTTTCCATTTTAATGAAATCTATGGGTCCGGTGGATAGATCTTAATGAGATGTTGGGAAGTGGACGGGTATCCCGTGACTGGACATCTATTATTCTCTTTTAAGTGATTGATTATACAGGAGTAACAAAACACGAATCTGTGATAATATTATAACAATTATCATAAAATCAAAACTAGAAACTCAAGAGAAGACATACCCACTGGTCATAAGTGCGGTGTCGTTCTCACGATTTTTCAGACATATCGGACACAATTCCGATGGAATTTCGATATCAATCTTATTAATTAATATTTATGTAAATTATGTTAATTTTTAATATTTTCTCTGAAGAGCTACCTTTTTAGGTGGGGGTGGAATGGGAAGGGGCGCAAAACTAGTTGTTGAGTTATCGCTGGAGTACCAGAAATCCAAGAATTGAATGAAAAAAGCGCTGACAGACAAACCAATTGTGAAACCTTTGGCTAACAGTTTGGTTGTAGTCATCGAAAGTCTACCAAAATATGAGAACCAATCTATGTTTGGATCGGTTAACTCAAGAGGTTGTCTCTGTTCTCTCAAATCCTTGTCCTCCAAATTAATTAACCGAACGTTTGAAAGCTTCAAAAGTGGTGAATAATATATGTTTTGGCCGACGGTATAACTGATCTGATAATAGAGTTCAACCAAATGACAAATCGTACGAATAGTTGGATAACTTTCGACAAATAATTTGCTTAACATTTTTGTATCACTTCTGGACTGAGTGTCCATTAATTTCAATTTCAAATTATCATAAAAAGTATTGATTTTACTTTTCAGATAAGGAAATACTGACAGCAATACTAAAGAAGAGTAAAATTGTCTTCGATTGAGACCAGAGTTTGATTCACTCGAAACCCTTTTTAGGGAATAAAAATGTTCAGAAAAGGAAGCGCTGAATGATCTTAAATGACTCAATTGGACACAAATGTCAATTAAGAGGTAAATTTCGTCGAAATATTTGAATAAAAAATAAAATTTTTGGCTATTATTGGAGTATAATATCTGCGAAGAAAAAACAAAATAAAACTCTCTCAACATTTTATGATTTGTTCAAAGGGTGAGACATACATTCTTCAGATGATTGGCAGCTCTTCTAAGACCAGTGGCCAGACTTTGTTGCGCCAAAACTTCAAATATCGATGGATTCGTATTTGAGTCAATGTCTAAATGACTGTTTGTCTGATTGGCCACAAAAGAAGACATATTTTAAACAAAATTAGATGAATACCAACCAATTATTGGGCAAAAAATCTTAAATGATTTAAAGTTATGCTTAAATTGAAAACAAATCCCAAAATGTTTACAAACTATTAGTGAACTCTGTTGTCACAGAAACTAAGTTTTGTTGATAACAAGGCTTTCAAATTAGTTAAATTCATTTTATTAAACATCAATTCAGCTATTCTTACGAATTATTAAATAAATAAGCATTATAAATTTGTTTAAATTTGACCAAATAAAATTTAAAAGATTACATAAAAAGTTTTTAAAAATGAAATAATATGCTTATTCTAGGTCAAATTAAAATATTTTAGGGTTATATTCACCAAATTATAAATAGACAGTAAATTAACGAAAAGCTAAACATTTCAAAACATTAAAGTTGAGTCAAACAAAACTGTTTTCAGATTTAATTTAAATCTGATTTCATATTTAATAAATAAAAAATGTTTCCGATATTATCGTCTTTAATAAGACGACAAGTTTTTAATCATTTAAAACCTTTAAATCAAATTAAACTCAATCCACAAAAGTCTCAAATTTTGAATAAAATCTATGAAAGTAAGAAAATATTAATTTAATTAAATATTAAAATATATTTAATGAGAATATCTTCAGAACCTTTGATCGAAGATTTAATGAGAAGATTATCACTCAGTTCTCACAATCGGAGCAGTAATTTGGGAACAACAGAGACTAACCGGTGGTGGGAAACACCGGTTCGGGAGTTGGCGACACCCCAACAATGGGAAGAGCAGCGCCTTCTTTACAGATTCCATAAATGCGGACCCAAAATAAGAACAAAACGAAGACATCCTTTGAATAATAAGCCACAAATGAAAGGAATTGTTTTGAAGACTTTGATTAAGAAACCAAAGAAACCGAATTCGGCGAATAGGAAATGTGTTTTGGTTCGGCTCACCAATGGTAAGGAAACGGTGGCGTTCGTGCCGGGAGAGGGACATAACCTTCAGGAGCACAGCATAGTTCTCGTCCAGAAAAAGAGGGTCAGAGATGTACCCGGACTTAAGCTTAGGGTTATTCGGGGCGCTTATGATTGCGCTCATGTCGTCAAAAAGAGTGCATAGTTTTAGTTAATGACTACTTTTAAACATTTAATCAATTATTTAAATAAGTTTTAATTGAATTAAACATTAAATAAGTTTTTGTTTCACAAACAATACATTCGTTTATAATTTAACTTTAGTTTAATCTAAACATTAATTGCAATAAATATTATTAAAAATAACGAAATTTATAATAAAATCAAAATTTGCAGAAAACTTATTTTATTTGAGAATTTTGTTGTTTTCAACTAATTTTGCGATCATTTTATTCCAAAAATGAGAATTAGTTTTCTTTATTGAGATTTTCATTTGATTCGATTCCTTCCTCTTTTGTCTGGAAAAGAGATGCAATCTCTTCGACACAATCATTGTTCTCCACATCTGGTATCTGTGCGGGACATTCAAAGTGAACGCAATGGAAGACCTCATTAGCGCTGTTATAAGTGCCAACAATCCTAATGAAAACGACGGGCCTTCTTGGGAAACGTAGGAGTTGCCAGGACCGACAGAACTCTTTGCGTTTGTCGGCCACTATATGCCAGTTCTGTTGGTCGACAGAGACCTCCACATAATAACTGTACGAACGTTTGTCGGTATCCCAAAGCAAGAAACGCATCGAATCGATCATAAATGGTTGGGACAGTTGAACCACAATGGCACCGCTGCCCAACTGATGACAGGTATATCCAGTGTCCCAGTCGTAGTTCTCCCAATCGCCTATTCATTCAACAATAGCTTTAATTTAGTTGTCATTCAAAACAAGTCAATGAGAAATAAACAAACCATTAATTAATGCATTTCTGGTACGGCTGACACCTTCGATGACCAGAGCACTACTTCTAATGGAGGCCACGTTATAACTGGGAACTGAAAATTTAAGAGATTTAAAGTTAAAATAATTGACAATAACTGACGATCGGATTATATACCGAGTAATCCTCTGTCGACTTCAAATTTCTTATTAGTGAACATACATTCAAAGGACACGACATGAAAGACACGGTTAAGACTGTTATGTGTACCGACCAATCGGATATATTTGGCCACTCGGGCCTCAAAATAAAGGTATTGCCACGAACGGCATAAATACTGTGTGTGGTCTATGACTCTGACCCAGTCTTTCATATCCATTGAGACTTCAATATAGTAAGAGTAGGCTCTCATGTCTTTATCCCAAAGAAGGACTCGAATGTGATTTATGATACTTTGCATTCCCAAAGCGATTAGTATTCCCTGTCCGGAACTGTCGTCGATATGGTGTCGGGTAAAGCCACGCTCCATATCATAGCTGAGAGTATCCCCATCTAATAGTGCGCTTCGATTCTCACCATGCAATACCTGTGCGTTAAATCGAGTGCAAGCAACATTTTGTTCAGGGAGAAGGCATCCCCTATAACTGAGCTCAGTGTCCCGGGACTGACTCTTGGCCTGAATTGCATCCAAAATGTCGTTCGGATCCACTAAACCAGAGTTGCGAACGATTGACAGCAAATCATTTGTTGAAATTAATGGCAAACGAATGCAAGACATTATTTCTTTAATCAGTTCTGGACTCGAATTTCGTTGACTCCACTCACAGACGGCGCGGAAAATGTCGATCTCAGGCGCACAGAATGAATCCCTACTAATCATCTCTTTTAAGGTGGAGACCGACAAACTATAGAAGGATTCACTCTGAATAACGTCCTGCGCCTGTCTATCAATAAAAGTGCGACAAACGTCTGCTAATTGTGACAATTGGAAGAGATTCGCCGTATCGTAAATAATGCACACATTTCTGATGGACAGCACATTCTTAAGGTAATCGGAAATGGCGTCTTCCAGTTCTATAAATCCGTATTCATGAGACAAACAGAATATTTCCAAAATTGTCTCTTCTTTGAAACTCTTGAGTTGAATGTGACCGCAATACAGATATTTTAGTAGATATTTGAAGGCCTGAAGAGATGTCACTTTAATCTCAATGTCTTTTTGCAGGGATTCTTTCATTCCTCCATAGAGAAGAGCCCGAAAGTAATCACTTCTGGCGGCCAACAGTATTCTATGTGCCGGTAATCGTTGTCCGTCCACTATAAGAGTTATGTCACTAAAAGTTTCACTCAAATAAAGTGAACTCAAATTGTCCGACAAAAGCGAAATATGATTCACTTCACCCAAAGAAGCCTCAGTTGCTGAAGAACTGGGCGAAGACTTCGGGTGAATATCACTCATTGCTGATCCAAAATATATTCTTTAAATATAAAACAAACGATTCAAATGATTATTTGAAAAACACTGCAATTAATGACAATTTTGACCCAAATTTAAAGATTATTTTGATTTTACTGTAAATGTCAGAAAAAGTTTCGTTCATCAAAGACGACAATTATTTCTTTTAAAGTTTCAACACTTTTTGCTTAAAATATTAAAAGACTATAATTTTGGGATTCATTTAAAGATACGTTACTTTTGAATACTAAATGTGACTCATTTTTAATGACAATATTTTTATTTATCTTTGGATTACTTCCACGTTATAATTGATTCAATTTTATTAAATTCAGTTTAAATTATTAATTAACACAATTTCAATACCAGAAAAATGTCCACAAACTTTTCAATCCGCGATCGACAAAAAGGTGAGAAAACAGTGAATTTTATTTGATTTTCAATCAAATAATTGACCGGTTTTTGAATTTAAATATCATTCAATGGATTATTTCTTTTTTTATCTTCAGATGGGATGAAAACAATTTTGAATTTGAATTCACCGCTGAGTAAGTCCTCAAATACTGAACCCGTTTGGAAAGTATTTGTTTACGACCGATGCGGTCAAGACATCGTTTCGCCACTACTTTCGGTCAAAGAGTTACGCGAATTGGGAATTACTCTTCACATGTATTTATTCTTTCAATACCCGAATGGTTTTTAATGAATTCCTTAATTTTAGGCAATTACACAGCGATAGGGATCCTATTCCTGACGTCCCGGCCGTCTATTTTCTTCTTCCCACTGATGAGAATATAATGAGGATTTGTCAGGACTTCCGTAACCAACTCTACGATCATTATTACCTAAACTTCATTAGTCCGGTCTCCAGACAGAAGTTGGAAGATTTGGCCACTTCCGCACTTCAGGCCAATTGTTCACATTCTGTAACCAAAGTTTATGATCAGTATATGAACTTCATATCACTCGAAGACGATATGTTTATTCTTAAACAACAGGACAAAGAACTCATCTCTTATTACGCAATCAATAGAAGCGATGTTAAGGACACAGAAATGGAATCAGTTATCGATAGTATAGTGGACAGTCTGTTCTCAGTGTTCGTCACTATGGGAGTCGTACCCATAATTAGGTCTCCCAAAGGAAATGCCGCTGAAATGGTGGCCGAAAAGTTAGACAAAAAAATCCGAGAAAATCTAAGGGACGCCCGCAATAGTCTCTTCAATGGCGGCGATCTTTTTGGAACTAATGTGGCCCTCACTTTTCATCGGCCTCTTCTCGTAATTTTAGATCGAAATATGGATATGGCGACACCTCTTCACCATACCTGGACATATCAAGCATTGGCACATGATGTACTCGATCTCAAATTGAACCAGGTCCGCATTGATGAGTCTGACAAGTCTTCGCCGACGGCCTCAAAATCAAAGAAATCAAACCTCAAAATATATGATTTAAACCCATCCGACAGGTTTTGGGAACAAAACAAAGGAAATCCATTTCCACAGGTGGCAGAAGCTGTCCAGGAAGAGCTTGAGGCATACCGTTCCTCTGAAGAAGAGGTAAAACGTCTAAAGAGTGAAATGGGTTTAGAGGGAAATATTGCAGACGAAGCCATTTCTCTGTTGTCGGACAATACCGCAAGATTGACGACAGCGGTTAGTTCCCTACCGGAGCTCTTAGAGAAGAAACGTCTGATTGATTTGCACACAACGATCGCTACTTCAGTCTTAGATCACATCAAAACTCGAAAACTCGACATATATTTTGAGATCGAAGAGAAAATTATGTCGAAAGCAGTATTAGATAAGTCACCCCTCGAACTGATTATTGATCCGAACGCAGGCCTAACATCTGATAAGTTACGACTTTTTCTCATTCAATACCTTTGCGGCTCACCTGCTCTGAGTGACACAGAATTGACGCAATATATGAATGAACTGCAAGTTGTCGGCTGTGATCTAAATCCTTATCAATATATAAAACGGTGGAAAAAATTGAGTAAACTCTCCCTTTCGGACAGTCAGTATGTGTTTCATTCGGGTGGTGGCACCAAAACCGTTAGTATGTTTTCAAAGCTCATGTCTCAGGGCTCGCAGTTTGTTATGGAAGGGGTCAAGAATTTAGTGGTTAAAAAGCATACTCTTCCCATCACTCGAATAGTGGACGCATTAATGGAAATGAAATCCGTTCCCGAATCAGAAGAATACCGATATTTTGACCCAAAACTGCTTAAAGCCGTGGACTCTGTTTCCAACCGAAACCGAACACCATTTCAAGACGTGAGTCGATTCGTGTGCTTTTGATTAAATTTCAGACTATTTTTATTTTAAACCAATTATCAAAAAATAGTCATAAAATTAATGGATTGGATATAATTTCATTCAGTTTTTTCTCAGATTTCAAGTAAAACAATAGTGCAGTCAATATATCCCATAAATAATTAAAGGGTTTATTATTTTATTCTCAAATTAATAGCTTTTAACTCTTTATTGCAAAACAATTATTGAGATCTATTGAAACGCAACTTAAGTCTAAACAAACATAATATGTGTTCAAAAAGTGCGAAACATTGGTTTCAATTTAAATATCAATCGGAATATTTTATCGAAAGAGGAATCGCAGTTACATAATTAAGTTGCTTGTTTATTTAAGTATTAGCTAAGAACTATAGATAGCTTATTCTTCAATAACTTGGACTATGAACTTGGATTCCTTTTCAAGGCATTTGTTTATTCAATGATTTTTAAGGTTTTAGGAATTTTTATTGATTTGTCAGTCGTTTCGTCGGTTTTATTGCAGTTTTGAATTTCAAAAATATATTTATATTTAACTTTTATTTTTATCGAGTTATGAATTATAACTGTTTGAGAAAAAGGTATTTTTTAATCACTTATTGACGTGTTTTTCAAGAAAACTATTTGACTGAAAAAACTGTTTTTCAACGACTCTATCAAAACAGAGATTTTATTCATTAAATATTCACTTATTTGATGAAAATTTTTAATGAATTTTATATTTAGATGAAAATTGCATTTTTCTATTGGGTAGAAATTTTAAACCAATGTTTGCCTTGAGTTCTATCCAAAGTTTTTACTTCTCTTTTAATGCAATCTTCAATAATAATAATAATAATAATAATAATAATAATAATATTTTTAACATAAATCTTATGTAATATTATATTGGATTCAATTGGATATGTCTTTTGATTACTGTTTTCAAGTACTTGATATCCAATTTTCGCTAAAATTTGTTTAATTATTTGTGAAATGTTAGGCCATTGTATTTATGGTCGGCGGAGGAAATTATATCGAATACCAGAATCTCGTTGACTATTGTAAAGTAAGTCTCATTTACTTGAATTTGAATTCGATTTTAAAAATTTTTTGTGTCTTATCTTCAGAACAAATCCAAATCATCGCCAAAACGAATACTTTATGGAACCACTGATTTAATGAATGCCAACCAATTCCTGTTCCAACTTTCAAAGTTAGGCCAAGAAATCTAAATTAAAAACGTTTTAAAAAGAGTTTTAATTAAAATTTGATCTTTTTTTTAATTTGTTTGTTGGGACCATAATTACAATAATAATAAAGTTATTGTTTATTAATAATTAATATTATATAATATTTTTCTTGTGATCAGAAGTTATATAAAATTAGAAGAATATTAAAGATTTTAAGTTAAAAGTTATACACAATTATTGCGATTTTGTATAAATCAATATTAAAAAACAAAACTTCAATCGCTTTCTATTAAAATGTATTTATAGTTTATACCGAATTTTATTAATCATTTCTCTCTTTATTTTAAATTATTTATTCACAAAATTATTCATTATTTTGATTAAAAAGATTTTCTTAAATACATTTTGAGAATCAAATTTACAAATGGATTGAGTTTTTTGTCAGTTTTAGGACTTATTTGTTTGTGTGTGAAGTGACTCCAAATTTGGTCAAACACTCAATAAAAAAAGGTTTTTTATTTGAATAAAGTTTTTTTTTCGCTTTTCGACAATTTGTTTATTTTTCTATTCAATAGACTGCTTGGCTTCAAAACACACTTCACTTTTCTCTGAGCCGTCTCTCCCTCTCTCTATCTTTTGTAATAGGGTTTGAATGTTCTCTCTCTTTCTCTTTGGCTGTGATGTGAAATGCGTTGAATGATTGCGTTCAACGATTCACTAATATTTCAAATAGTATTCAGTCTAAAAATATAGATAACATCTAAAGAATGAGAACAGAAAAGAAAAGTTTGTACGAAATTCCATCGAAAAATTCCTTCGACTGACTCTTCTGTTCTCTATTGTGTTGTCAAATGTTTGAAGCAATGAGTGGCCAAAAGATTGTTTGAGGTCCTCTCTCTCTCTCTCTCTCTCTCTCTCTCTCTCTCTCTCTCTCTCTCTCTCTCTCTCGCACTCCCTCTCCTCTTCTCTCTCGTGATACTAATCAGTGAAACTCTTATGGTATATAAGATATACCCGAACGGTATATGAGTGGTCCTAACTTCGAACACCACTTAAAATGCTTTGAATTTTTAAGGAAAAGCCAGTCCCGGACTCTTATATGTTGTTTCCGATTCTCATATTATTTGGAAAATTAATTTTTTTTACTGTTTTTGTAATAATAGTGATCAACAGTTTTAGGATTTGAAATATTTACGAAATTGGTTTTTGATTATAACATTGAGCATGCTGAATTTTATCCTTCAACATAAATGGAAATTTTTGCTGAAACCAGATTAAAATAACTGATTAACAAAATATTGAATTCCTAAAGTCTAGGGCTATGTTGTTGTCTGAGTCTATACTTTCAATTCATAACTTTCTTCAATCAATTAATGGTTTTGTTTGAAATTCTTTCGTAACATTTGATCGGATGAACTGATTTTTAGTTTAAACTCAATTAAAATTTATGTCTTTTAAAATGAGAGCAAACTATTCGTTAAAAAGTGAAATAATAATTAAATAATTATTAGACAACCGATTGGTTTAATTGAGAATCGATTGGATTTTATTATAATTATATTAAATATAATTCTGTTGACTACAGAATCTAAAAAAATTCCAAATGTTTTCAATAATAATAAACTTATTAATAATTTATATAAAATATAAGATAAGCACCGCCTCATTGGCTCAGAATTATATTCTATTTAATTCTGAAATAATGTTTTTTCTTTTCTGTCATTTGGCGTAAAAACGTTTGGCATTGAAGGCAATGAAGGGCTAAAATATGCCACAATTCCAGGTGTTATAGCAGTGCTCACAACTCAATACTTTTTGTTGAAAAATATTTTCTCCGCCGCGTAATAAACGATCAAATCTTTCATTAATTCATGTAATAAATTATTTTGCGATCAAAATAATGATCAAAAAGTCAAGGACTTAAACATTGAGAGAGAGAGCAAAGAGAGAGAGAGAGAGAGAGAGAGAGAGAGAGAGAGAGAGAGAGAGAGAGA
>JAQFZI010000678.1:0-13686 GCA_034695605.1 Eupelops occultus
CTGTGCTGAGCCTGTGCTCAGTCTGTGCTTAGACTCAGGTGTTCAATGAAACATCACAGCAGGCGTTTTTTAAAATTTTAAATAATTTATATTTTAATATTTAAATTGATTTTAATTAACTAGTTTTTTTTTTAAAAAATTTAATTCAGATTATAATTGAATTAAATAAAAATAGAGTAGAATTAGTCGAACAGTGTTTATATTATATATTTGCTCTAAAACTGTGCGGAATTGGAGACTACGACTCCGAGAAGGGGGCGTTTCCCAGAAGAAACGATGGCTGGCTCTGGATCTGGTTCGATACAGACTTTAAAGACGGATCTAATAGATTTGAAGACTACTATTATACGTAAAAGGCCTAAGTTTGACGAATACAAAGAGAAATTATTTCAGACCAAAGGCGACCTTCTAGCGACGGTCAAGGGCACCAACTTAGGCGCTCAAAACAGAACCGCAATTACTGATTTGGTCAATGCTTTTGACGATATAACGGGAGAAGCCTTTCAGTATATGGAGAAATATATGGAGAGGAGACACAGAGAGGTCGTCGAAGCAATCACTAAACCGACGGAGAATGTATATGATACTCTGGAAAAGGTGGTCACTGCCCTTGAGAAATTAACAGAAGATAATAAGAAACTGCACGAAGAAATAACTGAGGTCAAGTCGGCGTCTGAAAAGCTGGTCCAAACAGTGGAGACTCTGACCAGTGAGTTGGCAACGATGAAGAATGAAAGACCGGTGGCAACAACTCCTGTTAGCTATGCAGGAATGGCCGCGATACAACCAGCAATTCGGGTACGGACACGAACCGCGGAACCAATAATAGTCGAACCGGTAAACGCACGAACAGTGGTCAACCAAAATGAGATGAATAGACAGCTCAGAGAAGTGCTCCAAAGCTCTAGTGTATACCTGACCTCGGTACAGCCGGGAGTAACCAATAAATGGGTACTAAGAGTGGACTCAACAGAAATGGCGCAAAATGTGAAAACAACGCTTGAAAACAACGTAGATTTTATGACAAAATACAGAGTAAGAAATGTGCAAAAAACAGAACCTCGAATCAGAATCTCAATCCCTGCGGAAGACAACTGGAAAGAAGATGACCAAGTCATCAATGAAATCTGGGAAAACATAAAGAATGAGGCTACGGCATATGCTGATATCGAGAACCTCAAGAGAGATTTGATAGTTGTTAGGAGAGAAAAATCAAATCGAAATTTCCAAGGGGTAATTTTACGGGTAAAGACAGAGGACCTGAAAAAACGTATATTAGAAAAAGATCACGGACTCAGATTCGGGATAATATGTGTCAGACCGACGGAGTATTTCGAAGTTACGCAGTGTTTTAATTGTCATGGATACAATCACGTGGCGTCCAGAGGGGGGAGGAAGGCATGCAACAAACCGATCGCCTGCTCGCACTGTGCAGGAGAACATGAGTATATGAGAGTCAACCTTACGACCAAAGTCAAAACGATTTTATGTCCGCACCATGAAGACAGAGGAGCGATGAAATGTGCCGCTTGTATAGCCTTCAATAAAGACGTCACGAGTGTCTCCCAAAGAGTGGATGTCAATCATTTTGTTAGATCGAAAGAATGTCCAACTTTTATAAAAATGCTGAATATGAAGAAAAGCCAGCACTACAGCAATGGCAGCCAATAATGCTAAGGGACGGCTTAAGATTATGCAAGCAAACACGCTAAGGGGACATGAATGTTGTGATGATGTCATAGAATTTGCTAAGACACAAAAAGTAGACATTGTGTTAATTCAAGAGCCGCCAGAACCAGATTTCTTAGCAGAAGGCTTTAAAAATGCAGAACAATATTTTATAGCCTCGACTGAGACTCGTTGCAGGACAGCTATCGCGACTCTACATAAGTTCAGTGACTTAAAAATCACGCCAATGACTGAGTATAGTGGACCAGATATTATGGTTGCGTCGGTCTCGGGGAAAGAAGTTAAGCTGTTTTACTTAATTTCCTTCTATCACGGCCATGAAGACAACACTGATGCTATAGCTGTATTGGACATGGTCTTTAAGAGATTGAGTGCACATCCAGTGGTTGCCGGCGGGGATTCCAACTCGCACTCACCGATTTGGTCAAACTATAAGTCTACCTGGGCAATAAATGAACAGAAAGCCCGCTGCAACAATTGGGAAACACTCATAGTTAATAATGATTTGATAGTTGAAAACAAAAACAAGGCGGCAACGTATTATAATAGGGCCACACATCGGGAATCAAGTCTAGATGTAACCATAACCAACAGGAAGGGAACAACTTTATGTGACGACTGGACAGTTCTATCTGGATATACGCCTAGTGACCACTACTGCATCTTCCATACGATAAACTTTGGGAAACAAATAATAATACAAAGAGGCAAAAGCGAACATTACAATCTAAAGAAGGCGAACTGGGAGTCCTATGAACGGGAACTCCTTCGACATTATGATGCCCTGAGAACACAATTAAGAGAAATCGGAACTAAAGAAGAAATGAATAATTTTACCGACAAATTGATGCAAATAATTAAAGACACCGCAAACAAGACGATCCCTAAAATCAAATATTGTAGTCGGAGGAATAAATGGTTTACCCCTCACTTAAGCCAATTAAGGAAAGAGCTGCAAAAATTCTTCAATAGAATGCGAAAGATGTCTGAAGGAACAAGAGCCTTTATGTCACAAGAATATAAAAGACTAAGAACTAATTATAGAATTGAAATAAAGAAAGCTAAAGAAACGGCGAAACGCATAGCTCTGAAGGAAGTTACGAAGTCTTCGGTCTGGTCTGGGCCCTACTCTGAAGCTAAACCGGTCTCTCGTATTATGGGACAGATACTTAAAGATAACAATGAATATACGCAAACGGACGAAGAAACGCACACCTATTTATTGGAAAAATTCTTCCCCTTCACAAATGAAACAAAACTACTCAATCCCGACTTGAGTCAACTGGGAGAAGATATGGTAGCCTTTACCAAGGAGGAAATAAGTAATGTTGTGAATTCACTATCCATAAGGAAGTCTCCTGGAATTGATTTTCTATCCACTGGTATCATTAAAAAAACGTATGAAATATATGAGGACATAATAGATGACTGGCTCAACACCTGTCTGAAATTGGGGGTGTTCCCTAAATATTTAAAGAAGTCAAAGGTCCGCCTGATTCCAAAACCGGTCACTGACATCCGAGGCTATAAATCATGGCGTCCTCTGTCACTGATGCCCATCATAAGCAAATTGTTGGACAAACTGATTAACCAAAGACTTAATTGGCATTTATGGGGAAACTCATTGATGAATAAGAATCAGTTTGGATTCAGAGCCGGCTATAGTACTGAGGATATGCTACGCCCAGTCCTAGATAAATGCAAAAGGGCCCTGGCAAAACCGCTTAACAGATACCAGGACGAGATGGTCCTGATGGTATCGTTGGATGTCTTCTCGGCCTTCGACCTTGTCAAATGGCCCGAGGTATTCTCAGCTCTCATTAAGAAGAAATGCCCGCGTAATCTATACCATCTTATTGAAGACTATTTAGACGATAGGGAAGCGCATATCATCTCAGAATCAGTTAATGTTTCGGTAAAACCTACCCTTGGTACTCCCCAAGGATCAATTACCGCACCCGCCTTCTTTGCGGCAGTTTATGATGGTCTTTTATCAATAAAAGTCCCCGAAGAGGTCGACATGAGCGCCTTCGCTGATGATCTATTTTTTACAATTCTGATAAGACGATATAAGAGACAAAGAGGACTGATCAATAATTTCGACAAGATGGAAGAGATAGCCAATGAAGTACTAGAAAGTATCTTCCAGTGGGGGGTCCAACACTCAATACGTTTTAACCCGAATAAGACAAAAGCAATGCTAGTGATGAAAGCTAACAAAAAGACACAGATTACATTAAATATCCAAATGAATGGAACATCGATCCAATTGGTTGATGAAATTAAATTATTGGGCCTCACAATTGATAACAGATTGACCTTTGAGTCTCATCTGCAAAAGAATGCGACCAAAGCCACGCAAAGCATAAATAAACTGAAGCGCTACATGACAAACACACATGGACTTAAACCAGAAATTTGCGAGCTCCTATACCGACAGGTGATACAAGCTCAACTTATTAGCGGTGTTCATCTGGTCAGTGATCTTTGCTCCAATAAACCTCATTATAAGAGATGTCTATATAGAGTCCAGAGACTAGCATTGGGCAGAATTGCGAAATCATATATAACTGCCTCTCATTCCAGTTTGTGTGCTTTATGTGCAATTGAACCTGCGGATTTGACTATAGAACACCTGGCAGATATTAAGAAGCTTCACAGAGGGGACATAACAGAACTTGGATACGATATAAACGAATTCACAGTTCGCCAAAAAGTCGACTATTACGATACGCTCCCAATATATTTGCGTCGAAAAGCTTTTTGGGTGCCGGTATGTCAAACTGGTGCTCAAATTGCATATAACACTAGTGCCAATGAAACCGAAAGAAAATATTGTGTGCTGACAGCGGGGGATACGCCTCTGTCCACTAAGTTAATGAGTGTTAGGACACACAAAGAGGTAGCGCTAAGGGATATTGAAATCGATGCCATAATTGAAGGATTAAAAACCTTTAAGAATAGCTTCCAGAATACAACAGAAGTGACGATTTTCCTCAGAGATATATCTATATTCTCTAGTATTAACGATTTTAAGAATAGACACCCGCTTATTAATAGACTCAACTGGTTATTATACAGTATTAGAGACCAAACAACTGTGTATTTCACTCGGGCGGCGCAAAATAACCCATTAAGTGCTGCCTATAAAACTTTAATACAAACTGGACTCATCGGTGAGTGTGGTGTTAAAAAACTTGACCTTAACCCCACCCGTCTAGAGGAAAAAATTAAGAATAAAATTATTGATCGTTGGAACGAGTGGTGGAAAGGTTGCCAATATGGTGGACACACTCGTAATTTTATCAGTGATATCAGGGAACGCTTGGCGTGGAAACACTTCTCACCCGACTTTATCACCACACAGTTCATATGTGGCCATGGTCACTTTGGTAAATATCGATTCGAACGAAATTTCAAATTAACGCCGAATTGCATAGTTTGCAAAAAAGCGAACATTGATGCTGAAGACACTGTCCCGCATAGGCTGACTAAATGTGAAGCTTTAAAACAAATCGCTGACATCGATATTCTGATTCCATTGTCACAAAGCGATGCGCCCACAGATTGTGAGGGACTTATCAACAGTGAAAATAATTTCTTAGCATTTAAACGAGTAATCAGTGAAATACATGCAATATTTAGGGATATAGAGGATTGCCTGCAGAACACTTAGTAGACGTGACGCGAAGCTGGGCCTTTTTGGGCGAAGGTTATTGTCTAAAACTAACTCTTTCACATTCCATGGAAAGCTATGACTAATTATGAAATACGAATGAAATACGAATAACTGCTTAGAACGGGTTTTCGGACACAAGTTTTTAATAAACATTTGGTGAATCCATGTTTTCAGTCAGTATTGTATCCATTGTTGTCTGCCTTAGTGAACTAATAGACAAAGAATGCCAATAATACAGCAAATAATACAGTTTTTGGCAGTCACTCTCAATTTTGTCATTATGATACTGTCACCCAAATGGAATTTCGCCTGGGCGACATTACTATACGTTCTATCGGCCGCCGGCACCATCACATGGCCAACTCGCCGACGTTTCCCCTATATAGAAGAGGCACAATACTATTGGGTATGATAAAGATGACAGAAAACAATGGCAAGTGTGACCGACTCTTATTCCTCTAAACTGACATATATTTGGACTGATCTCACACCCATCTACACACCGAATCATCATTCCTCTTCACTCCACTTCAACTTCTATAACTTTTAACCTTAATTCTAAATTTAAATCTTCTCATACCAATCTTTACATAATTCTCCCGTTTTTATTAATTAATTTTATACCATACCTATTATCAATTTATTAATTTTTATAATTATAGCATATATGCAAAACAATAAGTATTTTAATTGTATTATTGTATAATTGCCCAATGCTAGGGAAAACAACCTCTGTCAAATTCCCTAGGTGTGTAATTTCCACACATTAAATGAATAAAGCAGGCGATAGATATAAAAATACGAGTAAAAAGTACTAAATTTACAGTTCTCTCCGGTGAACTGAGAGCTGCGTATGTCTGCAATTATCATGAGATCCGGCTTTAGTTAGTGATGTAAAAAACTAAGTATTGATTTTTAAAAGTCCACTCAACTCAGCCTTTTTAAGGGGAAACCAAAGAATTCTTTTTTTATATTTCATTTTATTTCATTTGATTTGTTTGGTCGACGTTTCACTTCTTCAGTCTCTATCTCTGAGTGATTCTGTTCTTTACTTATATTTGGTCTCAAACAATGAGAAAAGTATTTCTCTATTTCTCTCATATATTCTATTTTGTTGTCGATCTCACACATAGTTTCAAAGATTCTCTCATCTCTGCTCTCATGAGTCTCTCTCGCGGTTATTGTCGTCTGTCTCCCGATCCCTCTCTCATTGCCTCCCTTTGCTGAGCACTGTATACTTGTGCTTCGATGGTTGGCTTCTTTATTTCATTTTGACTCACAAATATGACATTCGCTTTTGCTATTCATTTGAGCGTAATATAAGGCGAATGAAGAGAGGGGACGACATTCATTTTGATGGGGGCCTAGAATTTCACTGAACATCAAATTCTACAAGTTTTGGTAGTTTTGGTAGTTTTAGTTGAGTTTCGTTTTCCCAATCAATCAATCAATGATATGACCAAAATGTATAACTCATACCATTGAAAGCATAACTAGTTTTATGCATTCGTACAGAAATTGTTTCAAAACTAAGTTTTTGGACATCAGATATACATTAATTTGAGAGCAAACTAATCAAACCTAAAAACTCAGTCACAAAACAAGTGATGCTTAAGACTAAACAACAGTCAAAGTGTAGGTCTCACTCTTTGACAGTATAGTTGGTCCCGAACTAAACTCTCAGAGATGGCAGTGTCGGTACCGAAAAGAGTATCTAATGTCTAATCAAATGCAAATATATTTTCGATTTTCATTTACTTTTTTTGTGAACCCATAATATCAGAGTTAGAATCACACAAATTATATTCTGGTCACAAATTGTCCATTTTTCAGTGTCAACTAAAGGCTCAGTGGGTGGTTGGCCTCCTCATACAAACGACTTACGACTCGTCCTCTCACTCTCCTCTGTCTCTGGTTAGTTGTGGCACACCCATTGTAAAGCTGTGCAAATGTTAATACAGACTTTTCTTTTAGTTTCTACTTTTTTAATCACTTTACTTAAAGCCAAACATTTAAAATATAGAAAAGATGGATGACTCAGATAAGACTCTCTAATTAATTTAGTTTTTTTTACTTTTCTTTTTGGTTGGTAAGACTCCCCACAATATATTGGTTTGCATTTACTTTAATTTCTTCTTTAGTTTTTTCATTTTATGCGTCAATTTTTTCTAATCCAAACCTATATATAGTTTATATAATATGAGCTTCATTTGCATCTCTAGTAATTTGGCAATAATTTACAGCAGAATTGAATGGAGAGGGAGACAGAGAGAGTCGCTCTCCACTAATAACATGAAATAGCATCGCATACAAAAAAGGAGTTAACAAGCTTTAGGCTTAAAAACAAGCTCTAAGTGCCTGCGCCTCAGACACAGTACTGTTCAATCTATGTGTCAGTAAGGCATAGAAGGCATTGCTTTACCCAACATTTTTTACGGCTCACAGAAAACTGTAATATAAGAGAGAGAAGGAGAGAGAGAGAGAGAGAGAGAGAGAGAGAGAGAGAGAGAGAGAGAGAGAGAGAGAGAGAGAGAACTGCTACGTTTCACTGAGAAGTGAAGAAAAAGCGGCTTCAGTTGCTTTTCTTGCACTGGCTGTGTAGTGATGTCGTCCCCTCTCGTTCTTTTCTAATAAATTCGCTCACATGAACATTAAAAAATCAATGAATGCAAAGCTATAAGTGCTGAGACCGACGCAAGAATTAAATCGAGAGAAATGTACAAAAAATTTGTACTAAACAACAGCACAGCTCTGCAAACACTGTTTGAGAACATAACAAAGATCTGACAGAAAAGGGAAGCTGTAAAATAAGATTTTTGATGCCTGTTATGCCTCTCTCTCTCTCTCTCTCTCTCTCTCTCTCCCTCCCTCCATCCCTCCCTCTCACTCTCTCTCCCTCTCTCTCCCTCTCTCATGAAATTATAAGATCACAGAATTTGTTTGTCTCATTGGGGACTTTCATCTCTTTTTTCTTTAGTATGGCTTAGACTAAGAGTTTATGAGTCAGTGCTTGTATTCTAATGAAATGCAGATAAGAAGTCGTACCACTTATTACAGAACTTAATGTTATGCAAAGGGAAAAAATTTTGCGATGCAATAGTTGTGATGATCTGAACGACTGTTTCATATTTTGAGTGAACATCACCTCATTTTAGTGATCAATAAAACCATAAATAAATGAAAACATTATTCAGATTCCGATAGAAAAACATAACTTTATGTAAAACAGCGATAGAATTATCGGCAAAATATTTACATTCGGTTTGGTTTCGATCAGTCTTTCACTCAAAATATAAGTTATTTATAATAAGCTTCGCTAACAGTTTATTTAGAGCTATAAAGAGCACATAATTCAGATCTCTACGCAAGTATTGCTATTTAAAGTGTAATGTTTGCCCTCATCTCTCCTCTCAATAAAAATCACTTTCACTATCGCACAGTGCGAACGATTAACCCTTTTTATAAGTAAGTTGTAGTGAAGGCAATAAAGCCATTGAAAGGCAATACTATGCTATACTCGACTGCAAACGCCCTACACCTCAATCGTCTCCCCTCCGAGTCATATAAATATTGTTATATAACTATAAACTGGTTGTGCTCTCGAGTCTCACAAATGCAAATCGTTTTGGTCTGGTTCCTGTCAAAGCCGATGATGTATTGCTTCAACTCTTTAAAAAACGCACAGAATATAAAGAGAGCGGAGAAAGGATTCACTTGCGATCACATATATAGCACCGATAAATATGAATACCAGTGCCGGCAATACATTGTGTGATATATTGATATATGTGTTGAAAGCATTATTGCTCAGAATATGTGTACATTTTTAACAAGTAGTTCCCTCGTAGTAGTTGTCAATAATGTCTTTCATTGACTCTATTCTCACCAAATATAACACAAATACACTTTTCTCTCTCTTTATCCAAAACTATGCAAAAACAAGTGATTTGTAAAGAGAGACAAAATATTCTGTCCTCAGACTCACAAATTTCTCTTACAATTTATTCTTTATATTCGTTTAGTTTCTAATAAAATCTCGTCTGAAGGCAAACGAAAATGACTTTAAAACATACAAATGGAGCTAATAATGTGAGCACTGCCTGCCATCAATGCCTACATCGAAATTATTCTCTTTTAACTTTTGTGTCGTGATTTTCATATGAATTTCCCTTTTTTATAGTTTTTCATCAAAATAACAAATAAAGAGAAAAAACTGATATAATATGAACGCAGGAAATAACAAACATTGAATACATTCTCATATATGAGTCGTTGCAAACACTGATACAACCGATACGTTTAAATTAAATTTCGTCTCTTTTGTCTTTTTTTCATATAATATAACTACAAATCAGAACATATAAAGCATCACAAACTCAGAGCCAAAGGTATTGTTAGAAATTGTGATCTCCAAAGAACTGACGGCTAATACGAATCAATAATGTCTCAACAGGAGCGCAAAGATTACCATTTCTAATAAAGCCTCGGCCTCGCAGTCACTTCTCCAACCATTCACTATTATATCCAATATTACCACTCGTTTTCTCCCTCTCCCATCTCTCTTACTCTTCTATATAATACATGCATAAGAAGTTCAATGATTTCTCTCTCTCTCTCTCTCTCTCTCCCCTTCCCTTAATATTGCATAACCTTCTTATAGATATTAAAAGAGTATGACTTTCTCCCTCCCCCTCAACATTGAATTATATCGACTGTTCTCAAAATATTGAGCGCATAAAGAAAAGTGGAGTATGACCATAATGCATAGCCATAATGTATGACCAAGCAAATGAAAAACAACAATCAATAAATTGCTATTAAATGATTCAAATTTATTATCAAATTTCAAAAATGAAAATTTTTAGTCGGTTTCAAAATTAGATTCAAAATTAGATTGTTTTTGAGGCAATCGAATCACATAATTATGTAATTATATTTAAATCAAATTTTTGACTAAAAGCCGATTAATTGCAATCAAATTCATTATTCGTGAAATTGAATCCTCTCTAATATTAAAGCAAATTATATAACATTTAATTTTATGTTTAAATTTTCGTGAATTGAAAAAAGTTTCAGAAATAATTTGATTTGATTGCACTCAGAAATAAGATTCCAAGTTAAAAATAATTAGTAATTAGGGTTCATATGAAGGGCACTAATAAGAGGGAACGGCAGGAGAAGGACTGAATGTGAATGAAGGCCATAAATGGTCACAAATATCAGTAAAGAAATAACGCGATTCTAATGTAATGCTAGAAACTAAGTTCATCTCAAATATCCAATTAACTTTCTCTACAAACTATGTCTTTCCCTATTGTAGTCCTTTTTATTTTGTGTTACATTTATTTATCCGCAAATGTAAAGTAATAATAATATTATTTTCTTTCTCTTTTGGCTCATTCTCTCTCTTCACTCACTCTTTTAGTTTTTGTTATATTTTTCTCATTTTTGTTGTTTAGAGTCGATATGATATTAAAGAACATGACGTTTGTGTGCTATATAAGTATATAAGGTTTGGTATATATGGTCTACCAATACATAGAAAACACAACATTACAACACTTTATTGCATTATGAACTGTAACGTACCTAATGTTCAGCTATAAGAAAGTCAATCCTCACTCTCTTTTCTACCTCTTTTTGTTGTCTATTAATCATAGAATGAAATAATAATAATAATAATAACTATAATAATAATAAAGGAAACGACATTTTTCTAAGTGAACGGCAAATAAAGTTTGCACAAAAACAGGTGAGAAACAGACAGACTAACAGACAAATTGTCCAAAATATATGCTATCGATTGTCACAGTTTTTATGTGTGACTCTAAAACACTAAACTCTCCTCAAAAACAAATTAAAAGTAATTATTTGCGGAGAAAAGCGAAGCATTTATTTAAAGATTATTCTTTCATTTAATTCATTACTGGAAATGAATTTTCACTTAAATTAATGAAAGGCGTAATGAAATAAAAGTGCATTTGACTAATTAGTTTAGCGCCAAATGACTGGTAATTAGTAGATAAAAGCACTCTATAAACGGATATTTAATTAAACCATTACTGCCTTTGTTTGACTAAATAAAAAATTGTCTATAGATTCGCCATATTATGCCTCAGAGAAGACTTAATTAATAATTTAAGCGCAATATTGCCAACAATTTTTATATTCATATTGTTTTCTAACATTACTGTTACACCACTAAAAAAGCACAGGAAAAGCAGGGAATGCTTTTTCTAATTACATATAACTATTCCAGACATAAAATATAGCCAAACATTACTGCAAATAATGAAAACGAACAAAAAAATACCGAAATTACTTATATTTGCACTTTTCTGTGCACATCCCTCACGCTCTTCATAGCAACTATTTTTCATTTCTATGAATATTGCATTTCCTTCGTTTCATTCATTGATTAACTTAGAGAACAGAGAGACTGGACGCTCACAGCACAGAATTAGATGCACAATCTCTCTCTCTCTCTCTCTCTCTCTCTCTCTCTCTCTCTCAAAAATTAAAGCACTAGTGGTGTAAAGAATTGGAAAATTTCTTTTGTGCGTTTGAAATGTCATTGGATTTGAGCGGTGGAAGCGCTGGGATAGACTAATGGCAGGCATTAATTTGATCGCAATTACATTTCAAGGATATCACATATTTGCCACTTTCTCTATCTTTTCTCTTTATTGCGAACATAAACTCAAATAATAATCTATTTAAACAACATATCTATGCATTTATTGATGCTTTGCAGGATATATTGATAAATCAGAACCAGAATTTCTTCAGTAGGTGGTTCTAGCTCAGTGATCACCACTGGATCTCTTCACTCAAACCTTATAATAATCGGCGCTTATTTTGAGTTCAAAAAAATTTTGACGTAAAAAAGGAAAATATTTTGGTCTGAGATCTGCAATACATTAGACTTTGAATGTAATGATTAGCAAAAAGTTTTGATTTTAGGTTTAAATGTTTGTGAATTGAATGAAAATAAAACAACATTTTTAGACTACTTTACAATTGAGAGAAGAATCGAAAAAATTAGTCATTTTTTGTATTCCCTCTCAACTGGTATTAGAAAAGAAAAGTTTCAATTCTGATATATGTTTAGACTTCAATGAACTCCCCCACCATTGGACAGCCATTGGTAAGAGTCAATAGTAGAATAGATAGATTTGGTCTCCCCATAGGTGAATGCCATAATTTGATACAGTAATTATAGTTATGCAGCTCAAACACAAGCACATCACCGCCTGAAGGACATACATAGAGCCGAATGGCCCGAAATTAGCTTCGACTTCAAAGGTGAGTGTAATTATGCTGTCTATTGGAAAGTCTTGCAAATAGGTGTTATTAGCTCTATCCAGATAATAATGAAAGAGTAAAGTCTGACTGAGCGACTCAGAGCTCAACAATCAAATTGCACGACCAATGGGGTGTTCCCAATCACGAATTTGAATATTATATAAAAAGTATAATACTATAAATGGGGGCCAACATCACAAAGAATAGAGAAAAATTTCTAAGATGTAATAATGATAGACCACTAATGATAGTGAGCCTGAGCTCCAACAACACAAAGTTCATTACCACATTATATACCAATTCCATACAATTGTCTGCAGAGCCCAGAATCAAAACTAACTTTAGATCTAATATCATAAACAGTGTCTAATAGTGAGAGTAATAATAATTTTCTAATGTCTAACGTCTTATGTCGAGTACTTTTAATGCCATTTTTGGTCAATTTTCATCGAACTATTACTAATGATCCAAATGATCCGACACTAACTTTACATTGAATTTATTCCCTTCGCTTTCACTTCACTTTTTTTTAATAGTCAAAAGAATTTTCTTGATTTTTATTGAGTAGAATGAGATGGATCATAATATTGCATTTAATTGATCAAACAATCAAACAAAGGTTACTTTAGCCCATATATAAAGGCTCGCATCGCCCAAACTCTACTTAGCCTAAGTGTGATACTTAAGTAGAATTTTGGGCGATATGGTGGTCGCACGCGTATCGCCCAACAGTTTTCACTTAAGTCCACACTCAGATTTCAATGTAAAAGTTAAGTGGAGAAATACTCCACTTATCTATCATTCGCAAGCGATTGAATTGGGTTTAATTTTTAAACCTCAAGTGAAAAGTGAATTATGGATATCTTTAGATTAAATGATGAAATTAATGATTCATCTCGAAGAAGAAATAAACGCCAGCGAATATTCTAACCAATGATATTTAATTGCATAATAAATTTCATAATTAAATTCTATTAAATTTGTTTTATTAATCTTTATTTCGATTTACATTT
>JAQFZI010000679.1:0-13682 GCA_034695605.1 Eupelops occultus
TTTGTCTAAAGTCCTTATTATTTGAAATGTGTTCACATTTTTTCTTCTTTATTGCCTTAATTTTGAAAATTTCCGATTTTTTTTTTCATTTATTTTTATGATTTTCGATTTCCAAGACGTTAAGCAACAAAACTCTACAAAACTCAACAAAACTTGAGATAAACTGTATTCAAGTTTCCGTAAACTGTAGAACCCGTTTACAACTACCATCTCTTATCATAAGTTTTACTAAATTGATTGCCACACGACTGACACACTATTAACGGATTTTAGTGTATTTTTTTTATAAGAGTTTATATCATTTTGTTGTCTATATGCTGTGCAGAGCACAGGTTTTGCTATAAGAGTCAAAATAACAAATTCTAAGTAAAAACATTTTTTCGAGATTTTCATTTCGATTGAATTTCAGAGAAATAGTGGTTAAAAATTGATTTAAGATCTCTACCTTTGATCGTTCTAAAAGGTTCTGGTAATTCAGGTCTTTGCTCATGTAATGAGTGGGGAGAGTATTACCAAAAGTAGTAATCATTAAAATAAACCCAAAGTTATTCTATTTTTTACATTAAATACATAGAAATCCATTAAAAGGAGTGTTATTTAATCGAGCGTTCATTCAGTTTTAATCTGGTTTTCCAATAGTAATCAAAATAGTTGTTGTCTTCGATATATTACTTGAATCCATAGATGGCGGACGACTTGACATACCTTTGAATATCTATTGAGAATTCGATTACGGATTGTGCCATCAATTGTTCCATCAATCCATTGATTGGAGCGATGAGTCATTGATGTGATACCAATTTTCGAGTGTCAATAACTATGCCTTAAGTATGTGATTGAGGCAACCGGTAGTTCTGCTAAAATTGTTAGGCCTTTCCTCTGATGTGCTGCACTTAATTGGATTCCTTTTATATTATAGAAGAAAATTAAACATTGGGCTCACATTTACCGCTCATTCTCTTCCATAAAACACTCAAATAAAATATATATTCAATCGATTTTCTGATATTTTCAGTAGAATTGAATCAAATGTTTGTAGAATTGCCTCAAATCTTATGTCCTTTTGTTAGCAGTGCTTAAAACCATAAATTTTCTTTAGGCCAACAATTAATTAAATTTATTTGCCGTTCAACTCATTAAATGATGGATAGACCCAAAGCTCAACTCAACATTCAATTTGCAATTCTTAAAACCCAATAGTTTTGGTCGATTTTGTTACTCCTAACTCATCTAAACTCAATTATTTATCAATTGTGAACCTGGAATATGCTTAGTGTATGCCTAGAGCACTTCTGGTTCAATTTGAAAACCTCTGAACTGTACTCTTTTGGAAATTTAATTGCTATTTAACTCTAATTAAAAAACAACATTAATATTATTTACATTTTCATTGCGATAATTGTCTGAAATCACTATAATTTTTAACTTTAATTTAATTCAAAATCAATTAAAGCGATGATAAAAATACTTACAAATCTATTATTTATCTCATTTTACACAGGCTTTGGCCGCCAATATCGATACCGGACTCACACATTTCCAACCTATGGTCGCCATTCTTTGCGGACATGGAAAGTACCACAATCAATACCTCGATGAAAATAAACGATGGATCTCAGATCCCGACCCAAAAGCCATTTGCACTAAAGACAAACTCGAAATTTTAGAATATTGTCGAAAGGTTTGTACTTTTTATCTATAATTTAATCCATAATATAATGGACCAGTTTCTCAATTATTCATAAGTTGATCGAAAAACAATTGTTTTAATGGATTGCATATAATAAGAGATGTTTTAGACATTAGTTTATTTGTCAGAACTATTGTTAGTTAGTTTGGAAATCTGGATGTAATCAATCTGAGGATTACATTAAGCCTTTTCTGCTTTGATTCTGATAATCAACCAATCAGACCAAAAACTATTCCTCTGATTAGCAATAGTTTTGCCGATTATCTGAATCCTTCTTCGAATGCAAATTATTAATCACAACATACGAGAAGTGTTTCTCTATTTGGAGGATAAAGTCTTCATTAAATATATTATGGAATAAACAAATAAAGTCTATCAATGACTGCACACAAAAATTCAATTACAGAGAGACACAAAATACTCTTAATTAGTGATTTGAAGTAAAGATTTAATTGTTTCCAAATAATATTTAAAATTAGCGATCGATCCAAACATATGTGAATCGCCTAATCGTTGGCCTAAACAACAACAATAATCGGATAATATATTCGCAAACTTTCTAAACCTTTATTAGTGTTTGATTCTGTGCTTTCAATGAAAGGCTAACGTAAAGACTGACTAAAGAGACTTCAAATATCGATCAGAAATCCTCTGTTAAGGCATTCGAGTGTTTCGATGCATATCTTCGGTGCATAGTTTGGGCGTTGACTCCGACTCTTAATACAAGAATATATACCTAAAAATGTGACTAAAAGTGCACACAAAACAATATCTAACATATTATGACTTTTTTCTGGAGTTCACATCAATTCATATTTCAAATCCTTCTCTCTTTAAATCGATTTTTGCAATTTTGAAACCAATACCTGACAAATATCCTGTTCAGTCAGAACTCAGGTTATAGTTTTAAAGCATAAATTCTGATTAATTCCTGAATATTAATGACATTCATTAGTGAGGGGTCGACAGGTTCTTTTAAGTCACTCTAAAAGGGGAAAAACCTAAACATACATTAAACTCAATTTAGACCTTCCCAAATCTCATGTGTAAATTAACTTTTTCGAATTCATGTGGGGTTTACCTTGAACCACCTTGAACCCCCTTGTCAAATCCAGATTCAATCATTAGTTCATCATTTTTTTCGGAATATTGAATCTTAATTCTCTAAAATATGTTACAAATGTTGGGTTGGAATGGTATCCAAACCTGTAATTTAACAAAATATCCAATTTGTCTGCAATTCTTCCCATGAGTTCAGTTTTGTTCACTTAATTCTTTAAAAATGCACTAAAATTGTTGTATTCTCTGCTTTAAAGAAATGAGTTTTGAATGTCTGACTGAATCCCAAATAGACGTTAAAAATGATCTCAAATTATATATAATTTTAATGAATTCTATTTTTATGTTCGTAACAAAAGAGACTGATTTTTATAAAGACTTACATATTTGGAGAGACACTCATTTTATTTGATTATTACTTGAATTGCGACAATCTTTGAGAAGAAAATTTAAAGCCACCATTTTAATAATAGGCATGCACATTTAACTAACGCTAACAAGAGTAATTTGAATCTGATTTTCACGAAACTCCGAAGATGTCAAACAAATTACTGGAAAAATATTCGTTTTTGGAGTCTTTGACTACTATTTCCATAATTTGATCGTAAATTTGAATATTTTAGCATTTAATTACTCACTGGGAGTGGCAAAAGGGGGTACTCATTACTTACATTTTCATCATCTTTGCTCAAAATGAGTGGTCCGTTCCTTCCTAATTAAGATAAGGTATTGATCCGTTTGAGTACTATTTATTAGTTTAGTTTCGAAACCAACATATTTGAAGACAATTATTCTTCAGTTACTTAGAAACAAGTTATCGGTTCCTTTATTACCCCTTTGTTACCCCAGTTTTGTATTAGAAATGTTTATAATTAATTAAATGTTTGATGAGTAGAGAATTGCAATTTTATTGGTCGCCTAAAATAAAAGCTAACCATAAAAATGAATAAATCGATAGAAATGATGTCTTCAGAAAATACAAGTGGTTTGTCGTTTGGCTCCAATTTCCACACTTTTCTTCGGAAAGAGAAAAGGAATGAATAATCAGTGCTCACAATAATAAGAGAAATTGCTTTGAGTTTAGGCCACTCTTTCTTCTCATGATATGTATTCTGAAGACCGATGTATGTGCTCTGAATGTGCTCTGAATGGATTTCATTGGGGTTTTATAGATAATTAACGAGTTATGTTCAATAATATAGTGAATTGACGATAGTTTTCCTACCAATCGTACAAATAGTCGATAATTTGTTTTCATGTCTTTCTTGTGTTCAGTTCAATGAATAGGACGGAGCGCTGAACCTCTCCTCTTTAAAATTCACTTCAATATTGAATTGGATGCCATTTTTCCATTCGTTGAACTCAATTCTTGAGTTGTTCTTCAGATTGAATTCTCATTTTGTTTCAAATATATGGTAACAAATACTGAGTTTTCATTGAAAAGCCCTAAATTCCAGATTCTTAGTAAAGCACTCAAACTTATGCATCCTTTCATAGCCTTAGGCCTCTCGTAAAAGTAAAAACATATAAAACACAATGAATTGTATTTGAAATGAAGGCCTTATTCTAAGATTCATATATTTTCTGTATTTAGATAACAGTAAAGACTTGAGTTGACATCTGATAAGTCGGCCCTAATTTGCTTGACTTTAATGCTGTCTTTCTATTGTATACCGAAAATAATGTTTCGCTCATTGATTCCAACAGAAGAAAACAGAATGAGACCAGGTTTAGAGTTTCCTCCATAATTGCTCTCAGATTGCATAACACATTATAGCATTCATACAAATCCTTTACGAATATATTCTTTCTTTGAATTCATCACAAGATTATCGCAAATAAATATATAATTGGGTCCAACATTAATGCATATAAAAGCGATTCTATTCTAAATCTCTGTCCACTTGAAAAGTCATTGTACGACAATTATATGGATGAGTGTTGGTCTGAGTGCTTTTAATTCTTTGGTCTGATTGCGAGTAAAAGCAGTAGAAATAAAAAATTAATATATTAGTCAATATATGATTCACAGCTGTTGCCAAACATCAAGACATCCAATGGATTCGGCCTTTTTTTAGCTCTCAGTTTAATTAAATATTTCTCAAATCAAACAGATATTGGAACTGATTTCGATTTAATCCAGTTTTTCAGTTTTGATTTATATATTTCCGCTTTTTTTGATTAATTCTTGAATTTTGCAAAACCTTTTTTAGAAGTATAGATATATGTACTAGCATAATTCAAAATTTGATTTAAAATTAGTTAAAAATTAATTTTGAACTCTTTGAGAATTCAGTGAATGTTTTTATTTAATTTTTGATGAAAAGTTGGCTCAAAACTAAGTTTCAAAACATTCTTATAAATTGAAGGACTGTTTTGCACTCAATTTTTCTTAAATTTTAATTAAATATAAATTTTATGAAACAAATGCTATCGAATTCATTCAATCTATTTATAGTTTGAATGAAATGTTTTAATAAAATCTAATTTTACTTAAATTTTTCGTAAAAATAAAAATAAATTATTTTTGAGAGAAATCTAATTAAAGTCTATTTAATTAATGAAATAATAGGTATACCCAAAGAAAGACGTCCGGAATATTGTTGAGTCCAACAAATATTATAAAATAAACTCCTGGTGCAAAGTTGGCCAAAAGAAGTGCAGAGCTAAGCACTGGCTTAAGCCATATCGCTGCTTAGAGGGTCCGTTCCAAAGCGATGCTCTGCTTGTGCCGGAACACTGTCTTTTCGATCACATTCATAATCAGAGCGTATGTCAGAGCTCTGAATATTGGAACCGAACGGCAACACAAAGTTGTGACAAACGAAGTATGAAATTGCAATCATTCGCAATGCTGTTGCCCTGTGGGGTAGGCATCTTTTCAGGAGTTGAGTTTGTCTGCTGTCCTAATCCTCATACAAGCGGTGATAAAAACCGTCAAATCCATTCAAACAGTGGAACAGATGTCAGCGACAACATTATCGACGATAATAAACATAAAATCAGTGACAATATTGACTCCGAAGACGACGACAATTCTGATGAAGAGGACGACGACGACTATTATGATGACGATTATGATGATGACGACGACGTTAAGACTAGCTCTTCGACCACCACTACTACAACAACCACAACAACAACGACTACTACTACCGAAAAACCTGTCGATTACTATTTGAGTCATTTTGATTCACAGCGAGAACACGACTCATTCAAATCGGCTCAAAAGTCTTTGGAGGAAAATCATCGCCAAAAAGTCACTAAAGTTAGTATTAAATCAAATATTCGTTTCTCAGAGAAGATAGAAAAGTGATATCAAAAATACTTTTACATAAAATTTGAATTTTATGTAAATATTTGAAGTCTAAGAAACAAGTTTTCAAAAATGGGTTTTATTTGAATTTTTGCTAATATTATAATGTCTTTGGATTAGGTTATGAAAGAGTGGAGTGAACTCGAAGAACATTACCAGGAAATGAAAATCAAAGACCCCAAAGGAGCCGAAGACTTCAAGAAGAAAATGACCGGTCGTTTCCAGAAGACTGTGGAGGCATTAGAAGAGGAGGGGTCGGCTGAGAAAAGACAATTAATATCAATGCATCAGCAAAGAGTGATGACCATAATCAATTTGCGTAAAAAGACTGCAATGGATTGCTTCACACAAAGTCTAGACCAGAGCCCACCCAAAACCAAACGCATTGAAAAATGTTTGGAAAAACTCTTGCGTGCTCTGGAAAAGGACAGGACACACACTCTTCATCACTTCAGACATCTTCTCAACTCATACACAAAACAGGCGCTTAAAGACAAGGAGGCGATGTTAGACCATTTGGATGACTTGATCCGAATGGCCAACCAATCGATCCAAATGTTGGACAGAGTGCCCAACATTGCAGACAAAATCAGGCGACGAATGATTGCTTTTTGGCATAATTTGCGCGGAATTCCAATCGATGAGAAAATATCAAAAGAAACAGAACTGGCAATTATGGACAGGTATGAGGAAGAGGTCGCACAAAAACAACAGGAAAGGGAACGACAAAAAATGATTGAAGAACAGCGCAAACAAGAACTTAGAGAACTTCAGGACGAAAAAAGACGGGTTGAGGCCAATCAAAAAAGTGGTAAATTAGAACAAGAGTTTGACCCTGAGTCAATGGAGGATGAGCGCACAGGTACTAATGATGAGGCCGACCAAAACAAGCCAAGTGCTGCTATATTGGCGCCCACACCGACTACTGTTAGTTCAACGCCTATGCGTTCGAATGTATTGATACCTCACGAGGACGAGGAAACAAATGAAGTGCACGATATGGTGCCGACTCCAAAACAGGCGTACCAACAAAGTCAGGCATTCCATCACAACGAAGCTGTAAGTCTAACACTCAATGATTGAAATGTAATATCAAATGTAATAATAATCTCTTGTAATATATTTTTAGTCATTTTCGATACGTCGAGAGCCATACCATCAGAGGCTTCGATGGAACGGAAGTGTTTACATAACCCTTGCGTTCGCCGGAATCGCATTATTGACGGCAACTATTGTGGGAATAGTTTTACTGAGAAAACACACTCAACGGTCGCCACACAGTCAGGGCTTCGTTGAAGTGGATCAAGCGGTCTCACCCGAGGAACGTCATGTGGCAAACATGCAGATCAATGGATACGAGAATCCTACCTATAAGTACTTTGAATCCACACAAACACAGGCTTAGAGTTGACATCAAAATAAGTGATACGTTTAGAAACAATTTGAAAAAAATTAATAATTAATTTGAAATACTTTTTAATGAAAAACTGCGACTAATATTAACTAATATTAACTCAACTAATGATCCTCTGATTAGAAGTTATGCTTTTAAGCCGTTAGTCAATGCAATAACTATTACACAACTAATCACTTATAAGTAGCAAAACCTGCAAAAAGTTTTTATTTTTATTTTAATTTTTCAACTTTTAATGCCATGAATTTGAAGGCGAAGACCAAACTATCTAATGATGAGAAGTGAATAATATGTTTCTTAATTATTCATTAAATACAAGACATAAAACAACACTTAATGAACGTATCGTTCATTTTTTGATAATATTAATACCCGGAGAGAAGTAATCCGTTTCGCAGAGAAAAACATATTTTATACATAAAAAGCGATTTTCGCTCAAAATGTTTGATCGATTTTTAAGGCAAACAATGTTTAAGACCAACACTTCTCTCCGTTTATTGCTATTATCATACCATTCATTACTGAGTTGTTTCGCTGAAGAAGCAGTGCTTATGCCATACCATAACAGTAATAATGTTAATAAACTTGATTTTACCTCTGAGTCAACTGAGTTCTGGTTGAAGAGCAGCTTAATTGCACATCCAATAAGTCCCATACAAAATGCCATTTTTCCTCAACTAATAACATATATTCTACTTATTTAACAAATTTTTAATTTTACACCAATTATCCCATGTTTTTGATTACAATTTTTGTTTTCTTGTTATTTCTCTCTATTTTTAATTCATTATTATTATTATTATATTATAATTATTATTACATTTCTATTATTTGTATTATAATTCTAATCATTTCTCAATATTTTATGTGAAATTATAGTATTGTTTGAGTATATGATTGATTTGATCGACTCTTTACTCAATTCTAATCTTATATTAATTTGTCTTTAAATGAGAAAAAATGACAATAAAACTAAATATCACATAAAAGTTGATAATAAAACAGAAAACATATTAAGTAATAATTTAATCGTATTTTATTCATTAGTATATTTATAAGAGACATTACCAACACATCTACCAATTAATTGCTAATTAGGATTAATGTCAAACAAATTCAAGGGTCGAAACATTCCTCTTATTTAATGATATTATAAATCAAATATAAAAAGTTTGTACGTCTGAGTGATATAAGTCTTATGTAATCGCTTTCAATGTCCGGATTCTAAATATTGGACTAATTGTGTCCTAAAGAATAGCCGACAAATAGGGAACACATATTCTTTTAAATCCTTGTGCTTTGCGTTCACTATATTTTATGTGACGGAAGAGCCGTCAAAATGACTTGTTTTGCGCAAATAAGACACTAATTCAGTATATCTATCGTTAAATGTAACCATCGATTAAAGTCTGTCTAATAATATAAAAAACAACAGAACTCAGTATTTGGTGTCAACTCTTAAAAACACTATTATTTGTCTCATCGATTCGTTTTAATATAAATATAAAACAAAATATCTTTTCATAAACTCTTACGAAACAAAAAACAACATTAAATGTGAAGAGCAGTGCCTGAGTTTAAATTGAAAAATTAGATTTACTTTAAGAAAATATGAAATATTTGCACTTTTGCGCAAAGAATATAAATCACAGTCTTCTATATTGTGATTAGAATAGGAATAGCATTACTTTCCCCTTAATATCATTGTATATATGACTAAAATTTGAAATTGAAATCAACTGAAAACCAGTAGTAATTGTGATTTATTTGAGTCTATTTCAAAAAACATATTCTAAACTTAGAAGAATCCGTTTTTGTCATTCATTCCCATTTGCAAAACAAACCGCTATTCTTGAGCTCCGCATAATTCCTAATATTCTTAATAATAAACATTACGATTCGTAACAAAGAAAAAAAACAATAAATTGTATGTAATTATTAATTATGTATTATTAATATTATTATAATTATTATTAAATAATTCTTTTACTAATCATTTGTGCCATAGATATGTAGTTTTTGAAAAAACTAAACTTAAGTAAAAATCTAAAGAAAAAACAAATGAATAACTCTTTTATTTAAAGTTCACTGTTTTTGTTGAAGTTTTCATCAAAATTATTATTATATTAATTGATATTTTCATTTGAAAATTAATATTAAAGACAAAAATCTAATCAATTGTATTAAAGATTAATTTGCGAAGTAATGTGAAAATAATGTAATTTCTCCTAAAAATGCTTTTAATGTCTTTTAATTGAATCAATGACTGCACTCATTCAAAGTTATTTGAGTAAGAATTTTAGAACTTATTCTTGTGTTTGCTATACATCCGATTAGATTAAAGAACTGCATTCATTCTGTGCACAACTATCTGTAGTACCCGGATTGTGTTCAGAGCCTAAACTTATTAATTACTTAATCGCTTATTCTATTGGCCGACACTTTAATTCTTTACAACAGATAATTGTTATATCGATTCACCAGAAAAGAAATTATTTTACTTTAATTTGGATTTTAATTATTAATCAATTGTTTGCTTATATTTTATTCTACATATCATATAAATGTTGTTTTTCTAACTTAAAGTAAAGATATGATAAAGAATTCAAATATTTACCTAATTATTCAAATATTCTTTTCCTAATCTTATTAATTATTAAACAATTTTAACTGAAATAATGTTTTAATTTTCTTACAGAAAAGCAAAGTTATAAAAGTAATAATAAATATGTTTTTTTCGCAGTCATTCCTAATTCCGTTTTGTTTTGCTGTAGACTACTATAAAAATGTGAAATTTTTGAATAAAAATTTATTATACTGTAAACCATGTTTGACACAGCAACATGCTAAACTCATTTCATTTTATTTCTCAAGGGAATAATATAGGTGCAAGTTCATTTAGGCTTATTTATTGACAATCTAGATTCTAGAGCAGAGATATCCAAGCAGTCAATTGTTGAAACTTTAAATTTGATATCATAAAAGATGCATGGTTATATTAGATTTAATTTTGTTTTTAAATATTCTGGTAATTTTAAAAGTAATTTCGCTGAAAAACTAGACTTTTTGGTTATAGGAACATTTTATCGATTTTATTCGATGCTATTATTAAAATTGTTATCTATCTAAATCGTTTATAAGCAATATTCTTGCAAAAATTTATTTTTGTCTCTTATTCTATAATTGAATCCTTTGATGGCGTGTTTTGGCTTTCATTTGATGATAAGTTGTTAGGAATAAAGAATTTATTGAATAAATAAATTCCAAAAGATATGAATAATTCTAATAAACTATTCTTCAAACTCCTAATAAGAGCCGTCTTTTCATTACTCAAAATATTTTATGAAAATTAATTTTTTTGAGTCAACTGATGACAGAATTGATGTGAAAAATCGATAAATTCGGGATTTTTGAGCTCACAATTAAAACTGTTTTCATGTAAATGTCATTCAAATTGAATTCAAGACTTGTCGTCCAAATACTTCTTATGCTTTGAGTAATTACTTGGAAAGTGTTATTTCAGCAAAAAATGAAAGATAGTTAGAGATATTCCTGGTTTGTTAAGTTGACCTCAATTAGGCCTATAATGACGAGAAGACATGCTTTTCATGCCATTTATCAGACAATAGTGGACTCCACTGTTATATCGTTCATATATTAGCAAAACTAATGTTTCCTTTTGTCATAGAATTCACTCTTTTTATTGATTTCTATATTATATTAAACGAAGAGAAATGAAAGCCAACGGAAAATGTGTTATAAAAGTGTTTGCAGTTTCGGTCAATAAGACTCATATTTATATTAATGAAAATATTCTTATCATTTATTAATTCAACGAATTCTGGATTTTCTCAATCGATAATTCATCTTGTAAACCTTGATTAAGCTTATGATTTAATCTGAATCAATCTGGACCAATCTAGACCATATTACATTCACAACATTTACTAATAAACGGATCAATGATTGGATGAAATTATTTTGAAATTAAATGATTTAATGTTTGGATGACTTAACAGATAATCAAATTATTTGTTCGATAAAACGGTTTTCCGTTTCTTATCAAAGGATTCATTGTATTCACAGAATATTCTCTTATTTTTCATTCAGAGAGTAATTCAATAAAAGCCGTAGTTTTTGATAAAACCTTTATTTTGTTTCTCAAAACCATAAAAGAGGCGTTTAATGGCAGACATTGATAATTCAGATTTAGGGCCAAACAGTTAGTGAATTAGATTTGCTTGAAATGTGTTTAGAGAATAAAATAATATAATTGTTTACATTTTTACATTGATTTGACATAATTTTAATTTCAATTAAAGCCACAATTCATTCATATAATTCATTTATATTTACTTTAAATCTATTTGTTTATAACTTTGGTATAATTTAACAGAAAAATGGTAAGAATTGAATGATGTCATCAATGGTTAAACTAAATGATTGTCTTTCAGTTGGTTTTAGTGATGGGCGACACTCATATTCCTTTTCGGTCCCATTCCCTGCCCTCTAAATTCAAGAAATTGTTGATACCTGGTCGCATTCAACATATTTTATGTACTGGCAATTTATGTACTAAAGAATCAATGGATTATTTGAAGACTTTGGCCACTGATGTCCATATCGTGAGAGGAGATTTTGATGAAGTATTGACCACTCAATTGATTCAATTTATCAAAAATGTAAGCATTTATTTGTCAGAACACAACATATCCGGAGCAAAAAGTTGTGACAGTGGGACAGTTCCGAATCGGTTTATGTCACGGCCACCAATTGGTCCCGTGGGGCGACACCGAGAGTCTGGCACTCATTCAACGCCAATTGGACGTCGATATTCTGATCACAGGACACACACATAAGTTTGAGGCTTATGAGAGTGACGGACATTTCTATATCAATCCGGGCTCAGCTACCGGGGCTTACACTGCATTAGAGAGGTATCACTCGTTTTGTTTACTTAATCGGATACTAATTTTAATGAATGTTTGAATTGATTGGACAGTAATGTCATTCCATCGTTTGTTTTAATGGACATCCAATCGTCAACTGTTGTCACTTATGTCTATCAACTGATTGGAGATGAGGTTAAAGTCGAACGAATTGAATATAAAAAGTCATAAAATTATTGTTAATTTCAATGATTTGTCAAATATTTAATTAAATCGAAATATTTTTATTTTAAAATATCGTGAATTCCTTTAAAAAAAATAAACCATTTATTTAATGATTAGTAAATTTGGACTTTTATTTGTTGACAAAAATGGTTCGAAATATTTTTGTGAATTTGTATTACATTTTGATTTAAGTAAAAATTGATTTTTTCATAATTAATGAATTTTTGAGATTATTATTAAAATAGTTCTAAAAAATTATGATTTTTCGGGAAATTAATGACTCAATGATTGTGTTTAAGGAGTTTTTAAAACAAATATACATCAGATTATTCGCAGTTCTTATAAGAGACCAAACCTTTCACTTTATGGATAGTCGTCGAAAAACTTCTTAATTCCACTTCTTCGGCATTTGGGATCAGATGTGGGTTAGAGTCCGACCATTGAGCGGATGGCAGATCTGCGTTCTTATCGGTAAACAAAAGCAGATCAAAAGCACACTTTCCCTCCAATAGCGGCAGAAATGTGACGCTGGCTGTGATCTGACGGATCACATCTCGAATGCCATTTTGTATCTCTTTGTGGTCGACATTCTTTGAATCTGAATTTGTTATACTTTTATCGCAATCGATGAGGAATTGCCATCTTTCGACCGTCTCATCGGTTTCGGTGTTAATTATAACCAAAACTATTTTGTGTACACTTTTATTGAGCATAAAGTTCTTCAACTGATCCAATATTATCGACAAATACTCCTTCAGTTTCTCATCGCTTGTCATCAGAAGAGTTAAACCGTATTTCTGTGAATGAATGAACTGATCCGACAAATGATTATAATTTATATAAACAGAGATTTGTTTCAATAAACAATTACCCGATCGGAAGGATATAATCCTCTTTGATATAAAATACTATTAATTCCATAATCTGTCGAATAATTAAATTAATATAAAATACATTTTGCGGTCATTTGCGGACTCACTGAAGAATTCGGTGATGATATCTACTGAACCTTTGAGTGTAATTGAATTGGAGGTTACCGTTGCTGTCATTTCGATTAACGTTTTGTTTGAAGATAAATGTGAAGACAAT
>JAQFZI010000680.1:0-13672 GCA_034695605.1 Eupelops occultus
ATTTTCCCTTGAAAGGGTACTAGATTTTGAGTTTTGGACTGTTAATACTTTGCTTATTTTCACATTTTGTAATTTCACATGCCTTAAATTGCGGTCCCAACTTGGTGAAATTATACAGAGAAAAGTGTATATGGAATGTGATATAAAATTAAATAAAGCCTTAATTATTTTATTATTCATTCATTATTCCATAAATTATTCACTTGATTTTATGCAAGAGTTATAATCAATGCTATAATTTAGCATGTCAATTTACCATTTACCATGCTCATTTAGTAAAAAGCTTGAAATATCCATTAATCTAATTTTGCACTGAATTTATATCATTTATAGTTTTTATTCAACATTTTATTCAACAATTTATTTGATATTTAATTAAATTTTATTAGATCTCGAAGAAGAGCTCAATAAAGATCTTCAAGAGTTTGAAGTGGTGGCCGGCGATGCAGTTCATATCGATGAGGAAGAACTGGAGAGGGAATTGGCAGAAATGGACATCAAATAATATTACATCAAATCTATAAAACTGTTAATAAAGCTTAGGATTCAAACAATTGTTTCAAAAATATATTTTAATTAATTGTATTTATTTTCTATGATTTGCTTCAAAAAGAATACAAAACAAGAGAACGGTTTACACAAAACTAAGTCATTCCAAAATTCAATGTCTTGTAATTAGAGAAATGTTTTTCTAATAATAATAATAATAATAATCGATAGTTAAGAAAATAAGTCAATTAAGTAATGATTTATGTAAAACATATGCAGTAATTAATAATCATTTGATGTTTTCTCAAAATTCCTGCCATTTATTCAAAAAATAAGACAAAATTCAATTTAGAAAAATGTTTAGTTATTTTTGTTTATTGAGGAAACATATCTTTAAATTGATTTTTATGTCAAATCTTTTCCGAATTCATCAAAAGTCTCCAGTCTTTGAGTACTGGTATATCCCTAACCGCACATCACATCAATAATCAAACAATTTTGAATTGATATGAAGTATGAGTTTTACTTTATATTCATTTATATGTAAAAAACAGAAACTGTTTTCAAATTTAATGTTTAAATAAAGTCTAATGTAATTAAAACCGATTTTTATGTGCATTTGAAGACAAAAAATCCTTATTTCTATCAAAAACTTGTGATCTGTTTATTTGTCGATCTATTTAATTGATGAAACATTTATATAATTATATCCAAATCTGTCTTATTTGGAAAGCCTTTACTTTATATCAATTGTCTGTTATTTGAATTGTTTGTCGAAAAAATATACACAAAAAATACTCAAAAAGTATTTTTAGCGAAAATTGATTGAAAATCTATGGAAATGTTTGTGCAAATTGTTTGATATTTAGAAAACAAATATAGAATAATATATAGTTTTGCAATAATTATTGGCTTAAATGAGTCTAAAAGTAATCCTTAAGACATTGTTTGCAACAAATTGTATTTTATTTGATTTGTAAATCTTAACAATTATTATCATTTTTAGTGATTTTATCGCCGATTAAAAGATAATATCAATAAAATCTGTTTTTAAAAAAATTGATTCAATTTAATAATGAAACTAAAACTATAAAAATGGTATCAATTGGAGCGGACATCATTGACAGTAGCCGGTACTCGAACTACTAAGCCATCCATATCTTTTGTGAGGAGCACCTGACAGCCCAGTCTAGAACTGTCAAAAATAGTTTGAAAGAAATTTCAAGAGGAATATGAGTTGATTAGTCTTACGTATCTGTCAGATCGTAAGCGAGGTCTAACATATCCAGTTCCTCATCGGTTGGTTTGTCTACAATCTTATCGAAGTCTTGTTGAGTGAAAATGAGATGACATGTAGAACAGGCCAGTGTTCCCTCACAAGCGCCTAACCATTCATATTATCAATAAATTGAGATAATAATCAGATACACAATAAGTCAAATGTAGAATAAATACCAAAACCATCCAAATCGATGTCATTATTGATTACAACATCTAAAAGACTGTCTCCTTCTTTAGCTAACGTTTCCAAATGTTTGCCGTCGTTTCGGATGAAAGTAACCCGGATACTAATAAAATTTAATAGATTATCAAAACAATTACCAATCAAACTATTGAGATCTCATTTACTTTGCTTTTGATTTGTCAGAAATTTGTTTTTCCTTTTGATCACTATTTGTCTGATAATTATTAAAAGTAATTGTCCTCTGATTTGAAGACTGACACAAATATCTAATATTATTTACATTTTCTTTGAATCTATTGATATCTCTGTAATTGAAAACATATTTTTGGTAATTATAACGAAAACAATTTGTCAAACAATTGAATATTTGTTTATTCATGTCTTTCATGTGATTTCAATTTTTATTATGAAATAATTTTAATGCATTCACTCATTCAGTATTTTTTTAAATCACCCGACAATTAATTTCATTTTAAATTTGAGTTTATTTTTGGCGGTTTTTCCCTTAAATTGTAAATAAAATATGTTTTATATTTATTTTAAGCTATAATTTAAAATGAGTTTATTTTTTGTTTTCAAATAATTATTGAAATTTATTTAAAAAGTAATTTAATATTTTAATAAACTTTTTATTTGTTTGTAATGTTTTCAATGAAACTCACATTCAATGAAGGATTTAAATATAGAGTCATTCAAATACAACGTAAATACAAATTTGAATTTCACGCCTATTTTGTATGCAAGGTTAAATATTTTTGCAACTATTATTCAAGTTTGACAGTTCCTAAAATCAATCAGATTTATTCAGAATATTGCAGACATAAATAGAGTTTATCTTGGTATTTTTCTTCTCTGATGTATATCGTTTATGAAGAGATGTATATAATCTCACATTAATCTCAACTATTATTTGAAATTTTCGACGCATTAGTGAGAATTTGGTTTAAATTTGAAAAGTTTATAATTTTTAGACATATTGTCATGGTAACTTTTAATTATACACAATTAATTATAATTATAATTCAATAATGAATAAAAATATGAAGAAAGGATTAAAAGGGTTTGACATTATTTCGCAATCAATAGTCGGCGTACAAAACACTGTTAATATTTGTGGAAATTTTCGCACAAAACTTGTTGTTTTGGAGAACAAAATAAATATTATGTTATCTTAAAGTCAGCCATTTTTAGCGATTGATTTCATTGGTTTTCAACAATGAATTGAAGACTTCGATAGAGATATGGATTTAATTCAATTCATTGGATATTTTATTTAAACCATAAGTTTAATAGAAGATAACAGAAGAGCTTTGAGAGAAATTAAACGAAATTTTAAACTCAAATTTCTGTCCACTTCTGGTCTTTAGTTTCTTCGTTTGATTTCAAGTCAATAACGGATCGAAATATCAACAAAAGTGTTAAAAATTGATTTATAAATCAAATTAACGAATAAATTAAAGAATAATGACTTCAAGAGATATGGAAGTCGTGCAACAATTTAATGCCGAAGTGAGTCCTGTTTGCCATCTCTTCTGGCAATTCATTTGACATCTGTTTTAAACGGATTGGTCTCAAAATAATTGTCTCAATTTGTTTCAGTTGTCCTCACTCTATGAGGTTCGGCCCCCAATATCTAAGGCAAAGATGTCCCAAATTACAAGAGTTTCGATGAAAGCCATAAAAATGTATAAACATATCGTCCAATCAGTTGAAAGATTTATAATAAAAGTGAGTTATCTTTCGATCTTTGATTCAATCATTAATTACTGTTTTCTTTATTCAGTGTCGGCCCGAATATAAGATTCCTGGTCTTTATGTCATCGATTCAATAGTCCGTCAATCGCGCCATCAGTTCGGTGTGGATAAAGACGTATATGCGGCCCGTTTCGCCCGAAATTTTGCCCAAACCTTCCAGAATCTGTTCCTCACGTGTCCGACGGACGATAAGGTTTTGCTCGTTATTTGTTTAAATTATTTATTGATTTCTCTATTTTTAGCCAAAAATAGTTCGAGTTTTGAATCTCTGGCAAAGAAATAACGTCTTTACCGCCGAAACAATTCAACCGCTTTTAGATATGGCGAACCCAAACGCCTCATTATCTCAAATGAAGTTTGAATCCTCCCCTCAGAGCAACTCTAGAGATGGCAATCGAGACAATAGGGACACCAACCCTCAGATCAAAGACCCGACACTTATATTACAATTACAACAATTGGCTAATTCTTTAGGTTATTATTCATTAGATTTATTGAAAATTATAATAAATTTTTGAACAAATGTTTAATAAGTATTTTGTTTACTCGATATTAGGATTAACTAAATCTGGGAACACATCGAGTGATTCGCAACAATTAACTCAAAATCAGATCAAATTTAATAAAAAACTACTGGATTTCGATTATGGCGATGAAGAAGACGAAGAAGAAAGAGGGGAAACGCCAACGGAATCGGAGCCACCGCTAAGAAGTGGTTCTGTTGATGAGAATAATGTAACGAATCCTTTGGCTCTGAGTATGGCTCAGAATTTGCTCTCAAATCCCGAATTATTACAGCAATTGCAACAAATGCAGAAAACCATACAACAGACTGAGATTTTGAAGATGAGTTTATCTGAATTGGAAGCACATGGAATGACTGGCCAGTCCTCAGTCAGTGGCCAACAGCTTTTGAGTGCTTTTCAAACACAACAACAACAGAACCAGAGTTTAATTAATTCTGAAAATAATAATAATTCTGATGAAAATCGCAAACAAATTGACTTAAATATGAATTTTGAGAATTTGGAGCAAAAACTCAATAATAATGAAAGCATTCAATCATTAAATCATTTAAATCCAAATTTAAACCCAAATGACAATAGTTTTCAATATTTGCAAAACGCAAACAATTTCGGTCCGCAAATGCGAGCGAATGATTTGAATTATGCTTTGAATAATAGTGTAATAGATAACAATCAATACCACAGTCATCAGCAACAGAACCAACAGTTCCATCAACCGTTCCAACAGGAGATCAATGAAAGGTCAGGTTCACACTCGCCTCGAAACAGATCTCCGCGAAGACAACGATTCAGAGGAGACCGATATAGAGACAGATCCCGTTCCCGATCGCCACGTAATAGTCGTAGAGATAGAGACCGAGACTCCCGGCGCTCTTATCGGTCGAGGTCCAGATCTCCTCGTAATTCACGATTCAGTGATAGACCCCGTTCTCCACAGAGTTTTGAAAGGGAACGGGAGAGAGAAAGAAGACGTAAAGGCTTACCTCCCATTAGAAAGTTATGTTTAACCATATGTAGTACAACCCTCTGGTTAGGACATGTGCCTAAACTCGTGTCCGAAGCTGATCTGAGTGACACTTTCGGCGAATTCGGAGCAATTAATAGCATTGATGTAATAATCGATTCAAAATTTATTTATTTCTTAATTTGTTTGGTTTTTGTATGTTTCCTCATTCCGCCCCTTTGGAGACATTTCCCGAGAATTTACTTAAAATTTGTCAATTCATTCAAACCAATCATTGATTTTCTTTCAAAGTTTTTCTCTGCTTTTGACTAATTTATGAAAACTTTTCTAATTTATCAGTTGATCCCATCGCGAGGCTGTGCCTATGTTTGTATGAACAGACGACAGGACGCGGCTAAAGCTCTCAATAGTTTGAGAAATGTTAAACTCCATGGAAGTCAAATCAAAGTAATTATTTGATGTTTTAATCAATTGTTTGATTCAATTGAAAACCTATTGATTTGACAACAGATGGCTTGGGCTCCGGGCAAAGGTATGAAAGGCAAGGAATTTAAGGACTATTGGGAGGCAGACGAAGGCGCCAGTTATATACCATATACTAAACTTGCTGAAGATGTAGACCTAGATCTTTTGGAAGAGGGAGGAACTGTTGATGAAGACACTGTCCCCGAACAGCTTCAGGGTTTGAACCAATTATTGATTCTTCAGATAAACTCATTATTTATTTAATTCCTCAGAAATCCGTAAACGAAAAAATAAGGAAAGAGAAGAACAGGAAAGAGAAACGGCAGCGTTAATGGCCAGAGCGGCAGCAATGATGCCTATGGTTGGAATGCCCGCTACTTCATTCGGTGAGTATATAACATCTCATGAATGGGACTAATAGTTGGTTTGATTGATAGGACTAATGCCTCCAAATATGATGAACTTTAATCCTCAGACAAGTGTTATGTCAATGCAATCGTCTGAGGCCTCGATGTTGACGACAGTCACTACGAATAGTTACCCCCAAATGAATGCTCCGCCGATATTAGCCGTTCAGAACAAAGAAGAGAAGACAGAAATAACTGAAGTGACGATGACTTCAGACAACAATACTTTAGTTGAAACCAAAGCTGATTCGAATCAAATGGGTTCTAACAATACAAATGTTCCATTACTTCCTCCACCTCTACCTCCTTTCCAACCGGGAGTACCTCCATTGGGAATGCCGCCGATGCCTCCATTACTCGGTTCGCAACCACCTCCAATGCCATGGCTATCGGGCCCTCCGCCTCCTATTATGACTAATCGTATGCCAGGTTTGAATTCAATTCAAATATTTATAAAAGGTTTTGAAAATAACTTTAATTTTAGGCGCAGCTATTCCTCAAAGACCGCCACTTCTTCCTCTTTCATCCGTCCCCACTTCGACTTCCGACACAATCATTAACTCCATTAGAATGGAAGACATGCAGCCATCGGTCACGTCTTCAATGGTAAAACCTGAAGATAGACCGCCATTGATAGCAACACTTCCATTACCTCTTCCTCACGACGATCTCCCGCCGCGATTACATCCCGACAGACAAATGGATAGAAATTTTGGTCCACGAGATCGCTTCCGACCAAATATGGACAGACCAGATATGGATAGACCTCAACATAATGACGATCCGTTCGCGCCTTCTGTCTACGAATTAAGAGCGATGGAAAGGAACCAAATGATGAGACCTCCGATTCCTCACCAGATGGGAGGCACAGGTAAAGCCATTCAACTGTTTTTCCTTTAGTTCTATTTATTAATTGTCATAATCTAATTAATAGGTCGGTCGGGGCTAATGCCTATTCCTCATAATATGAACGAACGATTTCCTTTCGAAAGACCTCAAAGACCTTTTCATCCGAGACATCACATGAGACCAGATATCAGACATCACCATAACTTTGAGCGCCATCCAAATAGAGGCTCAGGTCGTGACCAATATCCGAATCGAGGCTTCGGCCGAAGAGATCGGCCCTCGAGATGGAAGAGTGACGATAACCAGAGCAGACATTTTAACAGAAATAACAGTGACTTTAATCAGGGTTTTAATAAATTCGAGCGAAGATATGATAGAGAAGACAGGGATCAACAAAATGATGAACCATTCAATACAAACAACAATTCAGACAATAATAGTGTTAACGACAGTCATAACAATAATAATAACGATAATAATCCAAACGATTCTGTTTTCAATGATATGAATAGTGTTTTGACAAAAAGTGAATTCATTGACAGTAATAATGAAAATGATATCAAAAACGATAATAATGTCGATAAGAATATAAGTGAAAGTTTTGAAGTTAGTGTTAAAAGTGAACCAAACGCTGACAACACATGATTTGCATGAAGTCAATGGTAATAATATTTGTTTAGTCCCTTAAAATCATTAGTATTTTATTCAAATAAGTCTTAATTTAAATCATTTAAACACTTATTTTCATCAAAAGATAATTTATTATTTAATTTAATAGAAATCGTTTTTCTTTCGTCTCTTAATTAAGTTTTCAGTTTTTTGTAAATACTTTTTTTGATGAGATTTTAAGACATGTCATCTAATCTATTGAAAAGAGTATTGTTTTCAATATTGCATTTTTAAAAAGACAAATAAAGATTTAATTAAAACATTAAATAAATTTTATTTTGAGTTTTAGTTTAAATCATGTTTTTGTGCTATTATTTGAATATTTAATTATTAATAAAAATTAATAAACAATTGATTAATAAAACGTTTTATGTATTTATGAAAATAATTGTTATTTTTATGGTTTTTTAATTCGAATCAGTTTTGAAGCGTCTTTTAGAATGTTCTTGCAATAAGTTATCTTATTTTTGGTGATTATTTTGATACTCTTAAGAACTCATGAATTGGAGACATATTTATATAGATTTTGGATATTTTTTGGCGCAAATAATATAAAATTGATTATAGGATTAATAAACTGACGGACTATTTATGCCTTAGCTTTAGCTTTGGCCGGATTTTGTTGCTGAGCCCAAGAGATAATACCACAGCCCAATCTTCCGCCTGCATTGCCAGTTGTTTTGCTCTGTTCATGTTGGCCGCGCCCCAAGTCGTCAACATTTTCGTGTACCTCAAATAATAATCATTTTTAGTTATGCTTTCAAAATAGTTTTGTTTTATAAAAACTTACGACAATAGCCCGACCCAGGATAGAGTTGGTACCCGTCATAGTAAGGAAGTAATCCTGGACGTCTACGGTAGCCCTTCCATCCTTATCAGCCACAATATTTCCCAAATCGCCTGCGTGTCGATTGAAGTCCTCGGGAGCGCCATGTTCTCTATTATGAGGATTAAAGTGTCCGCCCGCACTTGTACAGCCATTTGACGTATCACCATATTGGTGAACATGGAAACCGTGAGGACCAGGACTTAATCCTTCCACTGTTCCCCACACTCGCACTCTGTCGTAACCCTTTTAAGGCAATAAAATTTGTTATTTTTTTGGTTGAAAAGAGATTTTCATTGAATTTCAATCATTATTATCTCATTTCCGTCTTTTGATTAACTTTTAAACTTTTAAACGATTTATTTCTTTCAATAATTTTCATTCTTATTCTCACAATAATTATATAATTTATTCTAATTTTACAGAAATTGTTTTCAAATTTAATTGTCGACAACTTTTTAAACAGTGTTTTAAAGTATATTTTGTTTAATTTGATTAGAAAATTGTCAAAATGTACTTACACTTTGTTCAAAATTAATGATTCCTTTGACATTTCCCTGGAGGATAGCTATAGCTCTTGAAGGCCTAGACTGTTGAGCCCCATAAGTAACTGGTCTATATATCTGACCACTAGAATAGGGACGTTCTCTGCCATATAAAAATCGTTGAGACAGTGAAAGAGTGGAGACACTTATCAAAAGTGTGATCGTTGACAATAAATTCATTATTAAACTCAGACTAAGAATTGAAATACTTTTCGAAAGTTATTATTATTAAAAAATGAAATAATTGAGAAATTCTCTGCTCTTCGAGAGTGAAGTTGTTTTGATGAACAGAATTGGAACAGTGTTTACCTCTCAGTCAAACTTCATTAGAAATACTGAAAAATGCTATTTTCAAAACAAAAAAGCAGTCGAACGAGAATTTAAAACAATTAATAGTTTATGAGAGAAGTGACAGTAATTTCAATAACTTTGACCCAAATTTTTCTCCAGAAAATGAACTAATCGTCTGAGAAGTCGAAAAAATCGAAGGATTTATTTGAAGTGAATCTGAAAAAACTGATTATATATTTATCTTCAATTTTAATCAAAAAATTAAAATAAAATGAAATGAAATAAACTTTTATTCGTTGTTTTATTATCGACAGGAATTCCGTCGATTCCGAAAACTCTGAAAAGTTGACAAAACTATGATTTCCTATTAATCTGTAATTTAATAGTTATTTAATACGAATAAGAATAATATAAATATTATTTGCATTTAATTATTTTGTAACCATTTATTTATTTCAAAATGTTCTCAATTCATGTTTTAATTGGAAAAACATTTTGAAATATTGTGCGAAATAATAAATATATATGCGATTAGCGATCAAAATCAAGTCATTTAAAAGATACGTGGATCGTTTTTTTACTTGATTTTAAACTTTTAAAGTGATTTGAGTGCTTAATGAATAAAATGCTGATTAATATTATTTCGTTATCATGATAATTAGCTAAACCTAAAGTGCATATTTTTGAATTTCTACCAGGTAAATTTTAGTTGAGAAGTTATCAGAAAGAATAAATAACTTTGAATATTTTGTGGTTTCCTAGGCACTAAACCTTGAACCATTTTCACATTATTTTGAGAGAATTTCACATTAATTTGAATTTAAACTTTGGATTTAGCATTAAAATTGTTGGTATTTTGTTTACTACACTATTCCTAGTATTAACTTTATCATCTATGATTGAGATATATGGGCCCTCCATAACTCCTCCATAACTTAATGATAAAATACTAGTTTTGTTCGGAAATTGAGCTCAAAATTAAAAGTATTTAATAAAGGCTTAAATGAGTGACTCTCAGGTCAAACAAATTATGTAATAAATGTAAGCCTACGACCATTTAATCTGAGTTTGTTTTCCCAAATCATTAATCTTTTATTGAATGATAAAAACAAGAATTGAAAGAATTGTCAAATTTTATTCAAATTCATAATAAATGCAAATATAATTGAAAAACAATCGAATGACTTAGAATTGAATCAAAATTAAATTAAATTACTTATAATTTCATACAAATTAAAGGCAATGACTCAAAGTTTTGGCTAAGATTTAGTGGATTTTAACAAATGAGGAAATATTTCAAAAGTTGAGACAAAAAGTCTTGAATTTGATTTTGATTTAAGACTAAACACTGAAAAACATTTTGTTATAAAAACATTTAAGACTTTTGTGTAAATTATATGAAAATAACAACAAATGTACGAAAAGTGGTTAACATATATCACAGATCTTCTTCGTCGTCGTCTTGCAGTAAAAGCAATGTTTCTTCAGGTCTTTGAAGGCGTTTCGCGCGACTAATGATGTCGTCGTCAGTAAAAGGCTTTGAGAAATCATTAACGTCTGGATCTAAATGTGAGCGTAAATCAATGTCAAGACCAGAGCCCAAGGAGTCCCATAAAACGTCTGGAGGTTTCTGTTTACGTATAGATTTTCCTAAGTTTGTGCCACAAATGAGACAAACGCTTCCGAAGAATAAAACTCCAAAACCACCAAAAATATAGAGAATAACTAAAATATGAGTAAAAATATCTTCAATTTTCTGGTAATTGACTAAAAAAAATTCAAATCAAATAAAAAAAAATTATATAGAATTTTAGTCATTTACAGTAATGTTGTGAATAGTACTGGACTTCAATTATTTAATTTATTGTCAAAATGTTTGGTCACTTAAAGCCATAAAATATCAGTCAATCACTTCAATTAAAGATTAGTTTTATTAATAAACAAGATTAATTCAAAAATGACTATTTAAACACTTTGACTGATATAGTGATCAATATTTTTAACTTAATATTAAAAATGTTTGGCAATCCGTATACAATGTTAGTGTTAGAAACTAGCTTGATAAAACGCAAAATAAGCTTGGCCAAATATGAAAATTACTGCAACCATTTTGTAATACTCACACGTAAACCATTTCTGTGCGGAGGAGTCATAATCTCCTGAATTTATGGGAGGAACGAGAAGATCGAAAACATTTTTAAAGGTACCATTGCTCGGGTAGTCTTTTGTCGGAAACAATTGTAATACATTCAACATTAAAGGATAGAGATCTACGTTCTGGAAGGGCTTCTCATGATTATATCCCGACTTGAATGCCGGTCCACTTCCTATAAATAGTGGACGCATTGAAGGCAATGAATTATTGTACCCATGATTTCCCCAAACAGTGGTTCCTTTGGAAGAGATATTAAGGTTTTCCTTACAAAACAGGAATTTAGTGAAAGAATACCATTCTTTAACCAGGATCTATTGAACTGTCGAAATATATCCCATCCCTCGTCAGCCATTATGAAAATTGGTAAAATCCTTCGGTGATTATTATAGTGAAACTCTTTAGGAATGTCTTCTCTTCTATAAACTGTGAAATTCATTGTTTTCGAGGCATTCATTAATGTTTGGAAAACCTTGTCTTCAAAATTAGGATTCGGTAAAATGGACAAAACGGGTGATGTACCCGATTTACGATACCAGTTTGGGTTTAGGAATGTGTTTAAATTGATGACCCGATCCACGCTTTAAAACAAAATGTTTATCAACTGATTATAAAAATTATTTTCTTCCAAATTATTACTTGATTTCTGCCATTCCGTGGTCTGAGAGCACAATAAGATTGGTTCGACTCAACAGACTTTTCTCCTCTAATCTCTTTAGAAGATATCCAACGGTTTGATCAGCTTTTTTGACCTGTTCCATAACTTGAGGACTAAATGGTCCGTAAATATGAGACTGAGTGTCCGGTTCATCGAAATATGCAAACACACAGTTGGCGTTCTCAGGATTATCGGACATCCATTCAATTATTTTATCAATTCTTTGATTCCAAGTCATGGGATGCGTCCAATTCTCTTCGTATTGCTGTAAATATTTAATTGATTGGTTCTTGTAATGGACATGACTTCCTGGCCAATGCATTGAACCACTAAATCGAGGTTCGCCTCCTTTGACCATTTGATTGACAATCTTTTCAATCATTAATTATTATTATCTGATTATAACTCAAATTAAAATATACCCAAATAGGGATTTGAGGTCCTTCTGTCCACCACTTGTCTCCAGACTTGTCTACATTAAAGGTTTCGTTGAACTTCGGGTCAAACATTTTATTATTGATAATTCCGTGAACTTCTTCATAATATCCGGTGGCTATTGTCTGGTGATTTGGATATGTCTTTGTCACAAATGATGATCTCATGTGTCCTGAAAGACAAGAGTAACAATTGGAACCATTGGAATAAACACCGAAATTGTGATAATAAGTACAAACCTGTGACACCATTTTGTGCCAATTTGAAGAGGTTTGGGGTCAGACTACTGTTTACGTAATCATTTCGAAAGGCATCAAATGATATGACAATAAGAATCGGATGACTACTAAGTTGTGGCACAAAAGTAGACAACAAAAGAAATAAATATTTAAATTCAATTAACATATTTCTTGTGTCACAACTCATCAGACATTTTGAATGACTCTTCAGTTTTCTAATGAAATGAGTAAATAATTAATTGTTTAAATATTTTGCTAATAAATCAATAAATTTTCACTTAATATCCGACTGTTTTTGTCATCTGATATCAAAACATATTTAAGTCCTTCAATCAAAACAGTGTTAACTGAATGCTATTTTATTTAACAATTAAACTGTTTTTGTATTTCCTTTCAAAGACTTATTTGTGACGCAATGATCTGATTATATCTGTTTTAATGTCTGGACAGACCTTATCTTCGGTGAAGTTATGAAACTTCGGATAAAAGCTATTAATATATGTAGGAAGAGATGGTTTTCCAACCTTTAGAACAAAGTAAACTTTTGTCTTATTTATCGGATGTTTATCTTTTTCGAGTAATTTTCAGTTCCAAGAGATAAAAGTGAAGATAACTTAATGATAGACCAGTTATCAAAAGTATTACCTAATCATTCCTGAAGTTCATGTGCTTAACATGTGATCGACTTTTTCTAATTGTTTAATAATTTGTTAATTAATTTGTTTAATGCAATCAAAAGTGAATGCCATTAACGGAAAAGCGTAGATTGCAAATTGAAGTAGGTCAACTCAAATTAATTTTCAAATTACGTGAGCTATTAGAGAATCTAGACACAATTAAATGTTTAACTAGCTCAGTTTTTTCACTACATTTACCGAAGGGGATGTAGTATATGATCTCGTTCGTTAAACCCAACCAACCCACCAACCCACCAAC
>JAQFZI010000681.1:0-13660 GCA_034695605.1 Eupelops occultus
CTCTCTCTCTCTCTCTCTCTCTCTCTCTCTATCTCTCTCTCTCTCTCTCTCTCTCTTCCTTTCTCTTTCTTTCTCTTTCTTTCTTTCATTCTCTCAAATAAGAGACGGAAATTAAATTTCTTTATATAAGAGGAATGAAAAATCTTGATATATGTTCAAGATAACTTTGACATGAATAGCAGTATGAGTTTAAATAGAGGACTTACCTCAACATCAAAACCTGTTGTCATGTTTTGTTCTTTCAGTGATTCCTCTTTTATATTGTCATAAATATTAATAAATTTATCAAAAGATGTGTTTATTTGTGTTCACAAACTCTGATGTTCTGCAGATTTATTCTCTGAATCCGATTAATACTGAAAACTGTAATAGAATGAACGAATTAATAATTTAGTAATTTTTCTCCAAAATAAAGTTAAATATAATTCAATATTAGTTTGTATTTCATTAATATATTAAATTAAAATCGATTTTAATTTAATAAATAAAATAAATAAATAAAAACCACAGGAAGTCTGTTCTAAAGGAAGTGAATTAATTGAATATTTCTGCTTAAAGTTTGAAAAATGACTCATAGAATTGTATTTTGAGTATGCTAGTTTTTCAAAAACCAATATTACCAAAGAAAATTGTTTTTACATTTTTTTTCGATCAGATATTACTCATTAATAATAAATTTACGACAAAAATGAAAGTTATTTTGACAACAAGTGTTTGAAACCAAATGAAATTTTGATACAAAATGATTGATATTTGTATGAATACTATCAACGAATTAATGAGTGTTTAGTTGCTATGGCTTTCAATAACTGTTTATTTCTTTTCATTTTTAGCTTTTTGTATGAATTGACGGGTTTTGAACATAAATGCAAATTTGTGTCAATGAAAGACACTCTCACGATATCAGCACAGAATCTGATTTCAAGTCTCGACCATTAAATGAATTAGAAGAACAAAATTGAATGAAATGAGTTGTCATCAAATGGTAATTAATTTAGGATAAGCTGTCATTTCTATCTGTTCTGAAGATTCACATACAGGGAGAATTTTGTATTAACAACTATATTGATAGTGTTGAACACTTGTCATATACCAGTCCAAAACTAGTGCTGCAAAACTGTGACCTTTAATTAAGTAAAGTCTTGTTTTTCGATAATTTTAGTCAAAAGCAAACAATTTGAGAGAAACAACGCCTGAAAGCATACTTTGCTTCAAAACAATTTGGTTTCAGATCACGAAATACTACGAAATACTAAACAGACTTATGATTAGAATAAGAACTTAAGTGAGAAGAAAAAGGATACAAAATTTGGGATTATTGTAAACCAGAATAGCTATTTCTGGGAACCAAATAACATTATTTTCTTGTTTATTTTACCAAAATAAAAACCCTAACAATCATAAATTTAGACCTTTCCTCAATTTCTAGCACTCGAGTGATGCTCTTACACTTTATTGCGTGATTTGATCACATTTTTGTGCAAAATTCACTGCAAAAACTGTATTTTGGGTATAAATGTATTGATTATTGTTTTTTCTTTAAATATTGATTTAGATTTCATTCGTTGATTTGCTTTACATATGCATTGCTTCAGGAATGTAATGATCCGAAACAATTGTGATTTAAAATATTGATTGATATAAAAGTAAAAATATTAGATAAAAGTGTAAGAAATGTAGTTATATAAAAGAGAAGATATATATGTATATGACGTGACACTAATAATTTAATCAGGAACAGTATTGTTTTGAATTAGAAAGGCAATTTCCAAAATGAAAATTCAAAAGCAATTTTCGCAGCGATTCTCAAATTCAAAGTCATGTAGTTTTGCGTGACTTTAAAGAGTTATGGCATAAGTGCACCGGTGTTTTGTGTTTCATTAGTACCTAATTTGTTTGAAAATTTGAGCTCAAAATTAAATGAATCGATTGATAAAATTTGTCACAAATTAATTGCAAGATATAAACATTTACAAACTTTTTAGTCATTGTAATTAATATATAATGTGTTTTGAATTTCATTATTTATTTTCATTTTGTTTTTGTTTCTTTCAAAATGAAGTCATATTTGAGACAAAAGTTAATAAAATCACTTAAATTAATATTAATTTAATTATATTTGAATTTTATTTGTTCAACAAATAGAAGATTTAATTAATTAATTAATTCATATTATTTTTATTTAACTAAACAAAAGTTATGTAGTTTTCGTTCAGTTTTTCTTTGTTCTCATGTTTTCAGCCATACTTTTAGCCAAAAAACCAAGAAATAGAGCTTTATTTAGTTGTTTAGTATGCCTTTCCTTACATTCCCTTCGATTGTTATTTTTCGGCCAAAAATAATAAACAGGAGATGACCGCAGGGACTCATATATGTCAGAAATTGCAAAACTACTGCAGATTATGAACAAAACTAACTATTCTGTGCGGAACTGACTCTTCAAATGAAGATAAAAAAGGTTTTTTCCATTTGTTCCTTTCAGTGATAACTAAAATCAATGATAAAATTCTTTGTACCAAAAAAAATGTGAATTTCCTCACAATTTGATCAAAAAACGATTCCCATAAATGGTATCTGGAAATAGCGAATGACCTAGTATACTAACACATTCAGTGAATCATAAAAATTCAGCTCAAATATTAATCTTTAATTAAATAAAATGAGAAAAAATGAGTTTATATTTAACCAAAATTATTATAAAAGCAAAAGACTATTAAATAATTAAAAAAAATAATAAAAAAGAGTGGGTACGACCCATCTCAATGTCAATACTCTTTTGACAGTGATACATTTTCGAGGCTTTGTTTAAAATTTAATGTTTTTGGTCTCCTTTAGCTGTTGAAACACCATCATGGATTGATCATGTTCATGTTGATCATCATCATGTTCACTTTTGCTCGAACATAAGCTCAATAGTTTTTGAAAGTATAAAAAAGCTTTTCTTTATGACTGAAATTAAACATGTACAATTTTCACGTTTTAGCAACTTTTATATACAATTTTCTTTAATGTTTAAGTTTTTTAAAATAAGAAATCTAACTAGTTCATTTTTTAACTCACTGAAGATATTTTCTCTTGGTAATTAAATAATTGTGATGAGAGAAAGTTAATACAATTATTTTTGACGTAACTTTCTTTATGACAACACTAACTGATAGTTTAGATCCCAGAGCTTTGATGGCCTCTGAATAATGAATCCCGAATTGTAGATCAAATTTCCATCGAATTCACCGAATAAATAAGTAATTGAGAAAAAGTCAATGGGCCAGGAATAAAGATCTCCTTCATAAATTATAAGGGTTCAAAATTGGTAAAAATGGCAGTGATACTTTTGAAAGAACAAGGAATTGTTAGACAACTGTATAAAGTTTAAAACATATTTTGTTTGTCGCTTTTGGTTTCAATTTTATGTACAAAACTCTATTTTTGGTCTATTTTTGAATTTGATTTTGAGTTGTGTTTGATTTTCTCCTCTTTTTTGGGAGTTTAGCTCAGAATACACAATAAACTTATATTTTTAGAAATTTGAGTTCAATTTTCTATTTATTTTGATGGCAAGAATAAATATTTTATCAAATATCTCATAGAAACCCATTTTATTATGAATTCCATTTTGAAAAAATATATGTAAAAAAATCTATATCTTTTGTATTTAAATAATTAAATATTTTTTCTGCATTACCATAATCATTTATGTGTGTGCATCTAGGTGCATTTAAGTGGACACTTGATATGAAAATGAATTTAACTAATAAATATTTAACAAGTTACAGTTGAAAAATAACAAATGAATAATAGAATAGAAAATAAAATAAAAATCAATTCAAAAATACGTGTATTAAAGGATGTGTTGACCTTTCGTTAAATAAAATTCCAAGTATTCGAGACTCTTGGATAATTAATGAACGCAATGAAATGTACGATTTACACCAGGGTAACAGAGTATTTAAGTGGTTTTAAAATGTTCAAACATTGTAAAAATAGTTGAGTTTATACATTATGTTATATAAATAGCAGAAAATTTCAAGAAGTGGTTTAAATATTTATTTACTATTCATTCGAGTTTTGTTGACCTCTTTATTCTTTAGTAAGAAATCAATTTTTGAAAAATTGTTGAGAATTTTTTTGATGTTTACAATAAAAAAAAGTTAATGAAAAAGAGTGAATGGTTTGAAGAATCGGAAATATTTGCTTAAATTTACGGTCAGTAGTCATTGCATTATATTTACAAGTGATGTATTGGCACAGCTCTATGGCACAGCTCTATGATGTATAAATTCTCAGCTCTAAAAGTTTATTGGATTTCTATCTGAAGTATAACTTTTCATAAGAAGAGAACACTGGAAGCTCTGCCTAAGCATACGATGAAAGCATACAATGAGAATAAGAGATCATATCATAAAGAGGTGGACAACAAAACTAACCAAATATATGTAGGTTTTCCAAGTTTTCTCTCAAACAAATATATACTTTAAACCATTTGTCTGTTTATTATCAGAACAATAAACACAAAACTATGACAAAGACATAATGCAAGTAAGTATTGGTCAGCAGATGAGAACCAGACCAGTCTTCATGTTTAAAGTTCTTGAGTTTGTCATATCGTATAATCTGTTTCTTTCTCTATCTTTACTTTTTTCATAAATATTTGACGTCAGTCCCAGAAAAGGAGTGTTGTATTTATTCTGTGTGAGTGAAGATATAAAACTATTTCTTTATCGTACAGAAGATTTTAGTTTAGTATACAATTTCGCTTTCCATACAATTTTTAATATAGTATTTTCCATTCCTCGCACAACTCTGTTGATAGCCTGTGCAAAAAGTATAGCATTTTTATGGTATGTGATTCTCTATTTCCTTTTAGATTTCATAGAAATTTTTAAAAAATCAAATTTATATCTTAATTTGTTTGTAACCGTTTTCTCTCAACTCTTTCTACTTTTTTTCATTGAATGCGACACAAATGGCACCAAATTTTTTCTCTCTCTTTCATTATTTTTTGAAAAAATTCTCACTTCAATTGATAGAGAAATATATATATATTTTTAGTTTTTGCACAGATATAGCACTGAGTCATCTAAGGCTTCAAATAAATATAAAACTAAATCTCTTGTATTGAATTCGGAGACTTTTGTTGTATTGAACAGATCCCAGACTACTGTCTGTTACCTCACTCTCTACTAGCGATAAATGTCTGAGGATTGGCCATCACTGGATCAGTGCTCAACTTAATTAATAGTGATGCACAACATGACATCAAATTTTATTTATTTGTAGACTTCAAATAAGATTTACACTGAAATAATACCTAGAACAAAATTTATTGTCTTCATAGTTTTGTTTGTTTATATTTCATTGACTTTATTTCATAAAATTTCAACCAAAAGAAAGGCATAATTATGTGTCAAACGCAGAATATAATTCCATCATTTAATTTAATCAAGATAAACTACTTGATTAGGATGAGCAAGCTAACTTAACGGAAAATATTTTGATGAAAGTATAAATGATTCCAATTTTAGACTAAAGAACTTCAGAATATATATAACATATGTATAATATATATATAGAAAGTGAATGCTTTGGTTTATAATAAGAGTTCACTCAATAAGAAAAATAAATTTAAAAGAAGTTTAGTGAAAAATATACAGAAGAGATATGACGCAACATATAATTGAAGTTGATCTTGATAAAGGATTTTGAAAAATCCTTTGAATAATAGACTCGAGGCTCAGAATTTTAAATAAGAACTTGATATTCTGTTAAATGCACTGATTCTAAGCTGAGAGCACTTGTATTTCAAGGATTTACTCGAAGAGACTCACATTAATAATGAAGAGTAACCACGACCTCAAACCACAAAAACAGAAGTATAGCTCTATTTATCAGCAAAAAAGATAAAAATTTAAATCAATCTTTATTATTTCATTGTCCAAAGTAATCTAGATTAAACAAAGGAACTAAGACAAAGTATTTAGAAAAAGCTTAGCTTGTTGTCATGCGTAAAGACCTTGATCATGACATGATTTAATTGCATTTGACTGAATAATTATTTATGATTCAAATAAATTAATTTCTCGTTCAGATCATACATCTCTTGTAAAAGTCATTTATTTGCTAAAAGTATTTGTATTCCCAAAGATTCCCAAAAATAACTCATTTTTTCATTTAATGGCTTTTGAAAAACAACACGAAATTCAATGAAAAATTGTTTTATTGTTTTCCCAAAAATTTTGAATTCCAGTCGCAGACTATGTGTTCATTTTGGACAACATTTGACTTATGATATAATGCAGTTTAGTTTAGTTCTTAAACCAAAAATCAATAGTTTTTAAAACTAATTTTTTCAAATCAATACTATATTTGGAAACTCTTTTGACAAAAAACTGAAATACTATTGAGAAACAAATAAATAAATCATAAATAAGTCATTCAATTCACGTATAATTCTATGAATTGAAGTGTCTTAAGAAAAAACTTATAAAACAATTTTATTTATTGTAGTTTTTGCTGAAGAAAATCAACAAAAGATTCAATGATTGAAACATTTTTTTATGAAATATTCTCCAAACAAAACTCAAAATAAGAGATTTTCAATTGAAATAAATCAATACATAAAATGAACTTGAACTTTTCTGTTAAAAGAGAAGTTAAATTATGTTTAAATAAAAAAAATAGTTTAAAATATTCCCCTGATCATTAAATCGAAATGTTATGGAAAGAAAGTCACCTTACTCAAAATTCTCCATGTTAAAAAAATAAAGAATGTAAAATGAGCAATTTAAAAACAAGTTAAATTATTTGTATCTTCAAAAGAATTTTATGATTTGCATAAATGTTAAGAATTTTAAGTTTGTTTTTAGAATTTCAGTTAAAAATATTGAATAATATTTAGAGAATTATTTAAATATGTGTAATAATCCAAGATTCTTTACAAAAAAATTATATTTATGAAATTGCTTTCGATTTTAGGGAGATTTTGTCCAAATTTTCGACTTTAGGGGGATATTTTGATTATCCCCTTTGGGGATCCCTGGTTTTTACCAAATAAACTGTTATCCAATTAAGGGGTTGAAGCTTATTGCCTAGTACAATAATCAATACATTTAAATGAATTAGTGGACAACAAATATTAATAGAGGTTTTGAATAAGAATTGAGAATTTCATTGAACAAATGAGATTTAATAATAAATTACACTGGCTTTTTATTTTCATTTTAGGCCCGAACCGCCTCTATGCTCTAGGTAGCTAAAGTTTTGAACTAGTGAATTTTGAGCTAGTGATAGTATCCCTTTAAAAATATGTTTCTAACATTTAATTCAATTTTATTTTTATTTTTACTTCGAATGACATTTTGAAAAATGACTGCAAAACAAAAGAAAGTATAGGAAAGACACGCACTTTAAGGAAATAGGAAATAGATTTGTATGGAGTGAGCACAATTAAAATGACACACAATCTCTCTTTAATGGTCTGGATCTTTGATATTGAATTTCCCTTTTTGTTGTGTTACTCAATACATGTTTTCAAACATCAAATGAATGAAAGGCACAGAATATTCTCTGCAATATATCTTAAGGTTTATTATTATTATTATTACTTTATCTTTGATTGCATTTCCAGTTTTAGATATCTATTTATAAAACAGAAGTGAAATCCATATAAGATTTCAGTTCTTATTATCAAAAGAGATAAAATGCTTTCAATACAATACGAAACAAAATATTCAATATTAGTCTTCAATTTATTGAATGCTTCGAAGATTTAAACTTAATATTAAAGAAAAGGAAAATTGTTTTTCAGTTCAACTCTTGTCAAACGTCTCGATTGTCAAAATATTTTTTCTAAGTTTAAACAATTTTTTTCAAGTCTTATAATCGCTTCGATTTATGTTTCAAAAACAAAGACAGGATTTGCACAGAATATTTAGAATATGTTTTGTAAAGCGATTCCGTCATTTGATAGACACTCTATTTTTTTGAGAGATCCCTAAACTATTTTATTTTTTTAAGAAAAGGAAACAAAATTCATTAAAAATGTGTTTAAGAAAACACTCAATTTGATGACTCAGTCATTTCAAACCAATTTGGCCCGGAGTAAATAAAAATATATACTGAGTTCTATTATGCAATGCACAGTTGGTTTTGCCTTTTTTGAGAAATAAATTTAGTGAAAATTTGGTGAAAAGTTTAATTGAATTGAATAATAGGATTGGATTTATTTCATTGAAATGATGGCCACTTAAAGAGTAAATATAGTCTTTTTTTTAACCTAAAATGTAATTCAGAGGACTGAAGGGTGTGATCACTAAAACATGAGGTGCTTTCAACAAACACAGTGTACTTCGGGCGTGTCCTACAAATAGCATACTCTGTATTCAGTTGTCTTCTTCGGAGACCACAAATTGTTTGAAAACTACAAATGAGTGGTATTTTTCAGAAGCAAAAAATAGTTGAAAAACATACAACACAAGGAAGAACCGCAAATGCATTACCACCTGTTCATTTCTGACATTCATTACCTTTCATATCATTTAACCTTATTTAGCTAGTTTAAATTACATGCAATTAGTTATCTTATTCTTTGTATAAATTTTAATTACTTGGAAATACTCTTTTTTTTAATTTGAAAACTTGAAAAGCCTTCAAATAATTGGATTTAAAAACAAATTCTTTCGTTTGAAAACTGATTGCAAAGAAAATGACTTTTTAATGGAATAAAGGCTTTGAATGAATGGAGAAAAATATTTGATAGAAGAAAAATTGTCACAAAAGTTATTGACTTGTTTTGCACTCAATGTCAGTGGTTAGGATCAGAGCACTTCCATTAAGACATTGTTAAATGACGTGTTTCTTCATATAATACACTATATTCTACAAAATATATAATATATAGCTCGATATATGATGAGAGTTTTAACTCTAAATTTGATTTGACTGCTGCTACCACTGGAAATGGCTTTCCTTTGCCTATAAATAGAAAATCAGCGCTGGATTTGTCGTTTAATGCCACAGAGAAAAGTTCATAGTTCACAAAAATTAGTTCACAATTTTTTCTTGTTCTTAACCTCATTTCTCTTTTCATATTTTTGGACTCAAAGAGTAATTCAATGAAAAGAAATGGCGTTCAAAGCATTTGTTGGTCTCTCTCTCTCTCTCTCTCTCTCTCTCATCAATTCAAACATCCGTTGATCGAAATGTATGGACAATAGAAAAATTTCGGCACATTTTGTCATATTCTTCTTTATTTTGCTTTAACTGTCATTAATGTGAAGTCAATTTATATTCGGAGAGAATGGGCTCTGTTTTCGTGTCAATACTTTCCAGAAATAAATGATAATAAAAGGCATTTTACTTATATTAAAGATGAGAATTCTTTATTGATTTTTCAAGTTTTCCAATTTTTTTTGTTTTTGATCATAAAAATAGTGAACGATTTAAAGCATTAGTTTGTTGTAAAAAAATCAATGAATTTTTTTCTTCTTTTTCAGTTTAAGTGTTAGAATTCAATCATTCATTTCCTTAACTATTTATATTCATTACAAAATGATTTTACTTCAAAAATATGAAAAATGAAAGACGCCTTTTGAAACCAAAATTATGGTATTATTTCCCGATTTTGGCAAAAATTGTATTTTGTGTCAACTGTTTTGTTATTACTTTAACTATTTGTTTGCGTGAATAAAATTAGTCTTTTTTTGTTAAAAGATTAAAACTGCTTAACATTTGGCTCTAAAGAAAAATCGTTTTAATCTATTGTTTAATATTTATTTTCTAAAGTATCGGATGAAAAATCAATGAAACAAATTATTATTTAATTCTTTGAAAATATATTTAAACTCTACTTAAGAGGAATTATTTTTTGATTTGAAATTAATGACAAACTATTATATTATATTAAAAATAAGACTAAACTTTCATCTTTTATTTAATGAGTTTTCTAATTAGTTTCAGTGATAAGTAAAGTGTATAACAAAGTACAGATGGATTTAATCTTGCAAAATTACAACATTGGAGTCGTTGAGTCTATCCTCAGATTCTTTTATCGATTGTGAAAATAAACACTTAAATCGAGGAATTGATTGATTAGTTGTTTTGACTAATGATTACTAGTTTTCATTAATCAATATAATAACAAATTAGAATCTTTTTGGGATGTATTCCATATATTCCAAGGATATCTCAATATATCAAACAATTTAACGATAAAAGCTTTCCATTTCGAATGATTCTAGATTCTTTTTAGCATTTAATACAATTTTACTAAAAATGTTTGCATTAATTTTAAATCGATTTTTGTTGAATAGATATTTATTGAAATTCTCGAGTCTTTCCTCTGAATACTATATTCCAATTTATTTAACATTGATATATGACCAAGATAATCTATTATTTATTCTCAATATCATCTTAATATCAATAGGATTCACAAATATATTTCCAAGAATTGAATGAAAATTTACATTAAAGTAAATACGGTGACAGAAAATGGAGAAAGCATTCTGTTATTGATGCTAATCATGAAGTCTATTGTCAAAGAGCTTGACTGTCCTCTCAGGCAAATAAAATTTCAATGTTTTTGTTATCGCATCATATGATCTATAATTTTATTGCATTCAAAATTATATTCAAAATTCGGAACAAATAAAGAAGAATTGAGAGCAAAATATGGAAAATAGATATAAAAATGTTTGCAATGTTTTTAGTCTGCATTCCATTATTACTGACGGAAAGAATGCTATTTCAGAGTATACTTCACAAGAGTTTTGGATCCGATTCGCGTATATATTATTGAATGCGCCATAAATAGGAAGATATGACATCAGAAATCATAAGATAGATGACGAAGACTAGAATTATTTCGATCCGATATCTAATATTCATGAGTACTTTTGCCATAATTCTTCTCCTATTTTAGTCAAATGCAGTGTTTCTAAGCTCAAGATTATTCTGATTACTGTCTCTGACTATTACTCAGACACCAATCAGATGAGTGAACCAATAGAATGATGGATATTTTCCTAATGATTGTGTGCCCGTCCATACATACATACGTACTCATACAAAATCACTGAAATTACTGGTTGTTGTCATTCAAGTCTATGATTTTCAATAGAAAACCGACAATTATTATGAATTTATTCTTATCTGAGACCATTCAAACAGAATCATAAATAAGTGTCCCTCACAATAATCAAAAGAATCAGAACAATTTTTTCTCTTTATGAAAGGATGTTTTGTGTAGAAATCCATTTGAGTTTTATTTTTTCAATACGTTCCTTAAGAATAGTTGAAAGAATATTTTAATATAATTCATAATATATTCTTCAAGAATACAAAGTTAAGAGTTCACAAAAAAAACATGATCTTTCAAAAGAGAGAAATTGATGAGAGAGAGAGAGAGAGAGAGAGAGAGAGAGAGAGAGAGAGAGAGATTTAGTAAAAAATAGGAGTTTTTATTTGTCGAACAAAACTCTATTTATATAAATTTTTCCTAAAAAGAAGTTTTATAGTAAAAGTGATTTCAATTTTTTCAAACAAAATCTCTTGAAGTGAACCAATTGCTAGATTATAGTACGTTATGGTAAAGAACAATAGAGAATAGTAGAAGACATTATGAAAAGGAATACTCTATTGAGAGGAGTATATATATAAACTCATCGATGTATAGAATTGTGAATGTATTGCAATTTTTGTGACAATATGTCGAATGCAATCAAATAGTATCGAAATTCCTTTCTTTAAAGATATAAGTCCTCGAATCCAATGAAAAAAAAGTGAATATAAGAGTCGTCTTCTGATTCTGAGGACAAGTTATTTGGGAAGACTATCATTATTACTGCAAAGAAGAAATCAGACATAATGTTGATAAATGAAGAGACGATTTGTTTCTTAATGCTCTTTACTGGAGCTGACGATTCGGTACTACTCTTGACGATGACGCCATTTCTATGACACATACTCTTCTTTTCTTTATTCTGTTCAAAAAACATTTGTGACTATTATGGAGAACGACAGACCCGACCCTTAACATGACTAACATACAAATTATTTATTCACAAAATATACTGAAATAATAAAAGTTTTTGATTTTGGTTGGCATTCGTTGCCATTCTTTGCCATTCGTTGGCATTTACTCTAATTCTTCGCTGAATTATAACTCAAAACTCAATGACTTTTTTGTTCTGTTTTTTGGGAGAGTCTACGAAAAAAGTCATATATTTTTATTTAAAGAGTAGATTACATATGATTTAAATGTGAGGCCGAGACAGCATTTCAGAGCACTTATATCATAAAATGTTATTTTGAATGCATTTTTAATATATTTGCTGTTTTGCATGTTTTGCTCATATTTGAAGACACGAACCAATTGTTTTTTTGGCCAAAAGTGCACGTAATGTCTTATATGACAAGTTGATCAATCAGTGCCTCTTCACCATACATTCAATTGATTGCATATCATATACATCTCCACTCAATCCGTCGATGCCTTAATGCACTAAAATAGAGATAACCTATGAGAGGATCAGTTTTTGTGGACATAATATACCATTTATTCTGATATTTTTCATTCAAACAAATCTCAAACAAATTGCTTTTGAAGACTATCGCCATTATATTGAAAGCGCACTCATCTCATAATATTTTCATTTTGAGCCAACTCTTCACAAAACTATACTTTCTTTCATCTAATTGAAGGACAGTTGAGCTGTGCTAAGCAGTGCTGCAGGTGTTCCTCAATGTCTATGTCATCAATAGTCCAAACTTTTTATTATCTCGTTTTTTCAGGAATCACTTATAGCCCACAATTGGTTTCACTTTTTGTTTTATATCACTTTCTGACTGATTTCTTATCAAATTTTTTATTTTAACAAAATATAACACTTTGTAAGAACCGATAAAATAACTCCATTTCTTTGTTATTCTCTGTCTGTCAAAGGTTTTACTGTCAGATGTCTTAACTTATTTTAGTTCGAGTTTTCAAACTTTTCCAGTTTTATAAACCGATTCTTCAAAAATACTGTCCCTTCTTAAAAATGTCTCTTAGGAACTGCCATCAGTTAATCAATATTCTCTCTCTCCCTCCCCCTCTCTAATCAAATAATAAAGAAAGGGATTATTGGACTAAGTTTCTCACTTTCAGTGTTAATAATGAGTTACAGTTAATGAGTGAAGTATGAAAAAAGTTAAGACAATAACAAAAACTTAAAACTTATTGACAAAAATAACACATGTTTTAAAAGGACCTTATTATTAATGTACTGGTAATTAACCAAGTGAATGGTTAGTGAATTTAATGGTTCGATGCATTGCTTTCTTAGAGATAATAAAAATTGATTCGATTGTTGTATTAAATAATCCAATAGATTGTATGCATAGATAAAAATTGTTGTAGGATCATTTCAATTTGGATAAATTAGAGAACACTGATTGAAATATTTTAAAATTAAATTATTATCTTTTTATATTAAAATAATGATTTGTTGATCATTTAAAAAGGAATAGGTTTTACAAGAATATTAAAAATAACAAACTAAAGTGGAACTTAGTACAAATGTTAGTGTCCTGCATGTTTGGTACTTAAAAAAGAAAAGTTAGCAAAATTTATTGATTGACTGTTTTTATTGGAGAAGTTGTGGTTAAAGAGAGTATAGGAAAC
>JAQFZI010000682.1:0-13658 GCA_034695605.1 Eupelops occultus
GTGCTACCAGTGCTACCAGTGCGAGACCGAAGTGCAAAAGCAGTGCAAAAGCTGCACGTGATATATATGATTGAACTTAATTCAGTTAATTTAGTTTCCTTTCAGTTTTGCTTTATTTCTGTCCAAACGTTTCAATTATTTTGAATGCAACCCAATTATAAAAAGTTTTGCTCCGAACCAATTTCCATTCCCGCCCGATCACAATCCTGCCATTGATTCCTACCTAGATCACACTAATATGTAATTGCCAGTTTTGGGGGTCTAGTTCTCTACTAATTGTGTATTTCTTTCTCTTTTCTTCTATTCATTGCAATTATGTCTAATTTGATGCTTATTCTAATCGTGAAATTTGGTAATTCGTGTCGCGCTTTCAATTGGTCGGTGCAATACTCCTCTGCCGTCCCGTTGTTTTTCCTCAATACTCCTTCACGTCAACCACTCTCCTGTCCACCCAACCTCGGCCTTTAACCCTTGCAGGCTGTGTTTGCCTCATTGGTGCCCGAAATAACCGAATTGGTGGGACATCCCTCTAAATATGCTGGCAATTACCAGAAAAATCCCGCCAAAAAGTATGTTTCGCGTTCTATTGTTCCGTTGAATTGCTCTCAACACTAATGGTTGTATTGAACTTTGATTTTGATTGTAGTGACAATTATTGTCGTAGTTTTGCTATATTTTCAGTTTTTTTTATATTTTGTATTGATTTGTGTGACTGTTCTTCGCTATTAACTAATGAAGTCATAGTCTGTTCAATCGATTTGCAAATTATTTAGTCTATAACTGAGCTTTTGATTAGTCGCTCCCAATTCGAGTTCATGTCTTGAATACTCGGATATCAGTTCTGAAATAGTAGACAACAAATGCAAAAACCAATAGTAAATTGTTTGCAAACCTTAAATAATAGAATCGAACCCTTTCTGGGAGTAGTTGTCTGTTAGACTCAAATCAATTAAAAATTAGTTGCACTTCGAATGGCTATGTCTTCATTAATGTGATGGTAAGAGAGACTCAAAATACTACTTATCGAAGATAATCATAAGAATGGATTGAGTTATTGAGTTATGAGTTGAATCAAACTATTGGAAACAGTTTTATCAGTTCTCAGAATAAACTGAGTTCAATATTATATATTAAAGGAACGGTGTAAAGGCTTTTGCTTAGGAAAGGCATAAAATGGGCTCCTTTTATGTGATAGCTTAAGAGCTAAACCCGTTCCACTCCTTTTCTATCCATCGCCTAAAAGTTAATTATATTTTAACCATTGATTGTTGGCCTTTGACCTTAGGCTGTATTTGCCTCATGTATACCAGAAATTATTGACTTAATTGGTTCTCGACCTAAATATGGAGGAACATTCAAATCTGAGCGCCGAAGGTTTGCATTTTAATCTTTAAATGTTTGAAAGCCCCCAATGTTTGCATTTATTTTAATTTTGTGTGCATTTTCTTTGGTTAAACCCTTTCTCTGGCAAACCCTCGTCCATACCATCAAATTAAACGAGTTTTTGTTGTCTAATATGTATTTCTAATAACTATAACTTCTATCCTCTGATAAGCTTCTAATGCACTGATCTATAGTTAACATCTATTTTGAGTCTCTCTCATCCCATTCTGTTCACTGTTGCCGAACAGTTACATAACGTTTATTCCATTTATCTCTTAATCTACACAACGGTTCCATTTGCTTAAACAAACGTTTCTAATACTGCCTAACCCTTCAGGCATATTGTTGTTTGTGGACATATCACTTATGAAAGTGTCAGTCACTTTCTTAAGGATTTCCTCCACGAAGACAGAGAGGATGTCGACGTTGAGGTTGTGTTTCTCCATAGAAAGCCGCCCGATCTCGAACTCGAAGGTGAATAGCATTCAATAGTTTTTAAATTAGCCCTCAATTGATTACTATCTAATCCGTCCCTTTCAGGTCTGATTAAACGTCACTTCACTACAGTTGAGTTCTTTCAGGGCTCAGTTATGAATCCAATTGATTTGAATCGAGTCAAGGTATATACAATACATTCAATATATCTAAGTTGTCTCCTCATTTATAGTCTGTGCCTTTCATTAATCGATCGATTTTTTATAATGCATTGACTGTTGTTTGTCATAAACCCTATATTGTAATCATTGTCTTGTATATAGGTTCATGACGCCGACGCCTGTCTTGTCCTGGCCAATAAGTACTGCCAAGACCCTGATGCAGAGGACGCGGCTAATATTATGCGAGTTATTTCTATTAAAAACTATAGCGACGACATCAGAGTAATTATCATATGAATTGCATTTTAATAAATATTAATAACTATTTTGGACCAAATCAGGTGATAATACAATTGATGCAATACCACAATAAGGCGTATTTACTTAATATTCCCTCTTGGAATTGGAAAAGGGGTACTAATATTATATTTGATATGAGTTTAGTTTAATGTATAAAATCAATTGTATTTGTTTAGGCGATGATGTGATTTGCGTGAGTGAACTTAAACTTGGATTCATTGCACAATCGTGTTTAGCTCCGGGTTTTAGTACAATGATGGCCAACCTGTTCGCTATGAGATCATTCAAAACGGTATTCAATGATAATATTGACTCAAATTTATTACATAAACCATTATATGAATAGTCGCCAGACATGCCTTCGTGGCAAAATGATTACCTGTGCGGTACCGGAATGGAAATGTATACCGAAAATCTAAGTCCGGCCTTTGCAAACATGACCTTCGCACAGGCGTCTGAACTTTGTTTTATCAAACTTAAACTGCTCTTGTTAGCCATCGAAGTGGTCAATGAGAGTGGGGACGGCAGTAACAATATTGTCATCAATCCTAAAGGCAATCATCGAATTCAAAGTATAACCCAGGGATTTTTTATCGCCCAGAGTGCAGATGAAGTCAAGCGGTTAGTCTTACAAATAAAATTATTTTACTAAAAATGGATTTAAAACGGAATCCTTTTGACATAAATTCATTATTTGAAGTATTTTTACGCAAATCTATTGAATTCAACAATTTTTTTATTTATTCTATTTTTTGAATGACTTTCAAAAAAGATGTTTTGCATTTCAAACATTAAGTCACAAATCATTTCAAAATGTCATAAAAGCTTTTGAATAAAAGTGTCTAAACTTATATTCTATGCGTTTTGTGTTCGCAATAAATAGAAACTAATTGAAAATTAGCACCAATTGAATGGGGTTTCAATGTTATTATCATTTTATTTGTTTAACAAATGAATCACTTTTCTCCGAATAGATTCAAATTAATTCATATTTCTTTTGATAATTTATAACCTCTTTAATAGATCTCATTTTTCATATGAAATAAAACTCATAAAATATATAATTAACTATAAATTCTGTTTTATTTATGAATTATAATCGATAAATATCTCATTTTAGCCAATTCTAATCAGAATAAACTATATACGTAATATAAATTAACTAGCTAAACTTTAGCTGCTAAAATATAGTTTGAAAAATTGAGAGGTTAGAACCGAACTACTCCCAATTGCGAATGGACCCTCAAGACCCACCTCATAGACCCTTAAGACTATTAATGAACAAAACCTTAAATAAAATATTCAAGAATTTGAAACTTTTTGCTTTGAATCGTATTTATTCTCATGTCTTCTGCAATGCATTTATTAAATGATTCATTAAATTTTCCTTTAGTTTGAGGTAAATATTTAGTTAGATTTGGGAACAGATGTCAGAGCCTTGAGTCAAAATTTTTAAAAATAGCCCTTAGTCATTGGAAAGTATAATGAAGTATATAAATCTATAAACTGAGAATATGATGACTCTTTAAAAATAGGAACAAGTAGACTTAATTAAAACCTCATCTAAAACGTCAACAAAGATTGACTTTGATAAATTACACTGAATTTGCAATAAATCGGCTGAAAGGTTGGGATAATTATATTTGAGATGGACAATTCTTGGAAAAACACAAGCGGGAGTGGTAGTTGTATCACTAGGGACCTGCTATAATAGGCTAGTGCAGTCCACGCCTACACATATTTTATCACAAAAAATATGATTGATTTTGATTTTATCGTAAAATTAATTAAATTTATGAAAAATCCATTTTAAAGCAATTTTCTAATTGGTTGACATATCGTTTAGTGCCCTTTGGTTTTGCAAGAGCTGTCACGACGATGTCAAGGATGAAAAGTTGATCAGGAAGTGCAAGTGCAAAAATCGTTAGTATTCAATAAAATTCCAATCATTTGTTTATTATTTTCAGAAAAACGGAATTTTTTTTTTGAAGAAAATCCTTTTCATAGAAAATAATGATATCGTAAATGAAATAATAATTGATTAACCAATAAACTAATGCACAGCACTTTTTCTTATTCTTTCCATTCTGTGCACACTTTGCACCTCAAAATCGGTCCAATCCTTCAAAACTAATTCTGATTTAATAACTGATTCTCACGTTTGACACCAAAACTTATTATGAATTCTGTTATGACATAAATGACAATATAGTTGGCGCTATATTTAAGAAAGGAGTCAGAGTTGTTCAGGCAGTCAATAACAATACGACGCGACAATCAAGTATGAGATATAATCTGATAATTGAATTTTATTTAGTTGTCGTCGTAGAGCATGCATTCAGTATTGATGTCTCTTAATGTGAGTCAATTCATGTGATCGCATGTATTATAAACTGGATATAGACTGTCCTCTGTTTAGTCATTAATGACTTAATGCTTATGTCTTTGGATTCACTGTTTGTTAATTTGACAAATCATTGATTATTAATGTATTTTGTATTCAATGTTCTAATCGTTTGCTATGTTTTGCTTTTGATTAATGTTTAATCCAATCCTTTCCTCAAACTTGAACTTAATTTCCAAATACTAATTGATAGCTGACAGCGGCTATGGCTTAAGTCAAACTTGTGGTATGGCTGATGGAAATATGTCTTCTCTATCTCTTCATCCGACTAACACTCCTCCAGAGATACCAAAAATATCGAGAAAACTGAGAGGTATTGATCAAAACATACATCAATTGGTCTATTCTTTTGTCAATTTTTGTTTTGAGACATTTTATTATTAAATAATAATTATATCAGATTTTGTTCCTGTGTTTGACTTCTTAGGCGATAATTGTGGTGATCCCACCGAAAGCAGTAAGTCTTTAAATTTAGCCACAAAGTGATTAATTTAAAATTATCTTGTAAAGTTCATCTGATCCCTCCATCTTCCACTACATCGTCAGGAGGTCGTAGAGCTGCTCGAAATGGCAAACATGTTGTGACAACTCCTCCACAAAATAGCCAAATGACTCACCAACGAAACAAAGCATCGCAACTTTCACAATCACAGGCACCGCCACCACCTCAACCACAACCGACTATCCCATATAGCCAAGTTCATTTGGCCTATGAGGTCAAAAAGTTGATGTATGAACTCTACAACCATTAGTCGTATTCTTTTATTTTATAATTGTTTTTATATTTGATTGGAAGGCCGGCCGCACAACGAAATGATTCTGCGGTACCGGGTGGAGGCACCAACACTAATACGAGCGCCGGTTTCATAGACTCTAAAGACTTTGATTTCGAAAAGACTGAAATGAAATACGATTCCACCGGAATGTTTCATTGGTGTCCCGCCCGACCTATCGAAGAATGTATTCTTGATAGAAATCAGGCAGCAATGACTGTTCTTAATGGTCATGTTGTGGTCTGTCTTTTTGCAGACCCTGATTCACCACTGATTGGTTTAAGAAATCTAGTGATGCCACTCAGGTTTGTCTCTATTTCTTTAAAATACTGATAATTATTGTTAAAAATGTTTCAGAGCCTCTAATTTTCATTATCACGAACTAAAACATGTGGTTATTGTCGGAAATGTCGAATATCTGAGGAGAGAGTGGAAAATGTTACAGAACTTGCCTAAGATAAGTGTTCTGAATGGCTCTCCCCTATCCCGCGCCGACTTGAGAGCCGTTAATATAAACTTATGTGATATGTGTGTCATATTGTCGGCGAAGATTCCGTCTTCAGACGACCCGACCTTAGCTGATAAGGAGGCCATTTTGGCCAGTCTTAACATAAAAGCCATGACCTTTGATGATACCATAGGCGTCATCACAAACAATGCATCCAATGGCTCTGCCATCGGTAATACAATTCCGGGAACGTCTCCCCCACCACTGGTTGTGCAACGAAGAGGGTATTAATTAAACATTAATTTTAATATTTTATTAAAGAAATTATTTTGAAAAACAGTTCTGTTTATGGGGCGAACGTTCCTCTTATTACCGAACTGGTAAACGACACAAACGTCCAATTCCTAGACCAAGATGATGACGATGACCCCGACACTGAGCTTTATTTGACTCAGCCGTTTGCGTGCGGCACTGCATTCGCGGTCTCAGTACTCGACTCTCTTATGTCGACCACATATTTCAATGCAAACGCACTGACTTTAATCCGGTCTCTCATAACGGGTGGCGCCACTCCAGAGCTGGAACTCATTTTAGCCGAAGGCGCAGGTCTTCGAGGAGGTTATTCAACGCCCGAAACTTTGAGAAACCGCGACCGGTGCCGAGTGGGACAAATCAGTCTCTATGACGGGCCACTCGCTCAATATGGAGAGGGAGGCAAATATGGCGATCTCTTTCTGGCAGCTCTTCGGTCCTATGGTATGCTATGTATTGGCATTTATAGGTTTCGAGACACCACCGGAGCGGCTGACGCTTCAGCTAAACGTTATGTCATTACAAACCCTCCCAACGAATTGGTTCTAATACCCAGTGATATGGTATGTATTGAATCTTTTACTTACCTTTCCTTATATATGACAAATGTTTTTGTCAATTGCGGTCAGATCTTTGTATTACTGCAATTTGATCCGGGATTGGAGTACTATAAGGCCGAAAGAGGCCACACCGCCACTCAACGCAATCAACTCAATGAACACATGATAGGCAATAATCCGGTGCCGAGTGCGCCGCCGCCACAGGCCGGTCAGCCACCATCTTGACAAATTCTTTGTAGCGCTCTAACAGACGGACCCTACTCTTTCATCTAAAAGATGTAAAAGAGTAGAGTCTGTGCCGTATGAGCGCTACGCTGATGGGAACCGCTTTTACAACGAATCTCTTGTTTAAAATCATTAACGAATATTTTGAACCAAAAAACTCCTCATATATTGCAGACAAATAACTGTATATTTGGATCCGATTTTAAGATTATTTTGATATTCAATTAAATAATAAAAATGTTATCAAAAGTTGGCTTAAATTGGATTTTAAAAAATTGTTATAAATGTTGTTTAATGTTAAGACATCTCATCTCCAATAGAAAGTCATCTGTAAAGAGATAACAAAATGTCATTGATATCATTAATTCACTTCTAGGCGCAGCTATTTTTATTGCTCATTAGACTAAACCATTCAATTATAGCTCATTTAGTCGATTAAAATCAATAAAATTTATTATTAAAAACCATTTAAACTAATATATTGTTAAAAATAAGTAATAATTTGGTTATTAAATGAATGAACACATTTCTCAAGTGTTGTCCTTTTGCTACGAATTTATTTGGGAAAAAATTATTAATTTTGTGCTCTTTATCTCATATATTATTTTCATAATAAATAACAATTAATTATAATTTTCCTCAAAATCTTTCTATGAATTTATATAAAAATAATTATCGATTCCTTGTTTCCAATTAATTGATTTTTAATCTAAATGTTATAAAATATATTGAATTTTGTTAATTAATAAAACAACGAAATTTAGAACAATTCAAACATTTATTAAAATCATTTTTTATATTTGATTCTTATTTCAGAATTGAGTCTAAATTTATTAATCAAGAAATTAATTAAATGTCAAAAAAATAGAGAAACTGGTGGTTCTGACAACTTGTGAGGCAAACTTTTAATTATTTTGGGACACATTGATAGGAAAGTGACAAGGTAATATAAAAATTTAATCTTAAGCAGAAAATAATTGTAGAAATGTCTAAGAGAAGGATTATTATTATCATATGACCCGAATAGTCATCGAAGCAAATATTGATTTTTTTTTAGGAAAACTCGATTCAATCGTTTTATCGCCAAAAAAATGATAAAACATTTTATTCAATTAAAAATATTTCGAAATTGGAGTCAATTTTCAATTGTAATCATAAATCAATTTAATTATTTTAAAATTCTTGTGCAGAGAGAAAAAGAATGAAAATATTCTGAATGAATGAATCATTATTTTATAAAATCTTTTTTTTCATTTAAAACAAGTATTTTAAGTGAGAATAGCCTTAAGACAAAATTAAACACAAAACTAATCATAAAAAAGTAAATGACATGAATTGAAACGATTATTGATTTGTAACCAAACAAAGTTATGGCCACATCACTCACCCATACAGTCATTCGGTTGACTTTTGGACACAAAACGTAAAAGTTGTGAAAAGGCCCAAAATGACCACCAATTTATTTGAATTCTAAAAATCCAATTAAATTATTAAAAGAAGAGAACAAAAGCTGTTTTTAACGTTTGAAAAAAATATTGTGTCAATCATTTCAATCATATAACGATTAAAACATAAAATGTAAGCTCAATATGTGATCTGAGATTATATATTCATTACTTCAACATTGAGTTTATTTTTGGTGGAAATAATTTAATCCAAAGAAGGTATTAACTTTTCTGTTATTAAAATATATCATCAGGTTTTAAATGAATTATCTGTTGAACTCTGTTTTCTACTGAAGTCCTCTGTAAAGGACTCTTCATCTGTTTTTCATTTAATTGATAACAAGTTTTTATATTTTTTAAAAAAATTATTATTTTTAATAAGAGATTGGAGTGAATTGAAAGTAATATTTGTGTAAATATGACGTCAAATAAGTTTAAGTCTTAGTCTCGACTCAAATCCAATGCTATCGAGACTTTGAACGTAAGAGGAAAGTAAATCTTTCATCTCTCGTCTCTCTTACCTGTAGGTCGTGTTCTCCTAAATATTTAACTTATTTTTTAAGATTTGTGTTTACAAATTGAGGCCAAAATTTTACTTTCGTTATAATTTTGATTAATTCTCGACTCTTCTCGTATTTATATTCATTTAAATGCGAAAAAAGTTTATCAAAACTTATCGAAAGTTTTGTTTAAATTTAGTTACAAACAAACAAATGTTACTGGATGTTTGACAAGATGAAAAGTTTCAACAAATAAGTTATTGGTTCTCCTCCTTTCAAGTGTTGTTTGGAATGATCCATCAAATCTTTTATTTTTGATTAAAATCAATTGCCATCACATTTAATAAATGTGAGCAAAGTTTGAAAGTTTCTTTACTTTCGAATCAGTTCTTTGGAAGCGATTGCAGACAATTAATTGATAAAATGTTTTAATCCAATAAATGGACTCGTTTTTAATGGCTATCAATTGTGAGCCAAATTGATAGGCAATGATATAATAATTTTAATTACGAAACTCAATAACATGTTTGAGATTATGTGAATTTATTGTAAGCAAAAATTAAAATAATGTGTTCACAAGTGAGCCCTGACCTGAATTACAGCAACTCTAAGAACTGGAGTTTGTATTGATCTGAACGTATGTAACATTTGATGAAGCCTTGACTCAAAGTCAATCTTCCCCTAAAGACATATCTCTCTCAATTTACTCTCATATTTGATGTTTTTTGCCTCCGATTAGAACCAAAACAACTGGTATTCGACTTACGACTAAAGACTAACGAAACTTATTTTCATTAGATTACAAAAAATTGGATACTTTTTCTGTGAAAAAAGTTCACAGAAATAGGATATGAGATATAATAGTGATTCGGATAACCAGTCAAACACTATCTGTCATTTCTGCATAAACTTTGGCCAAAGGTCTGATCTCTTCGAAGATGAAAGTAAGCCAATGGGTCCAATGGGTTCTTCTATTTATTATTTGTCACAACACTCGCAACAAAAGTTGTTTTTCATTCGAATCTATGGGTCCTCCATCGGGACGACCGCCTAACTACTCATATTCGGATTCTTGGACCTCAGAAGACTTATTGCCCAAAGAAAAGTCCATAATTCATGTGAAGTTAGTGCGACCATCACCTAAAAAGGTGCCCAATTGGGAGGAAAGACATAAAGACAATTATCTTTTAGATTTGAGTTTAGACTTTGATTCTCCTCTTATTAGTAAATCATTGAATAACTGTTTGATTGAGTACAAGGATATTAACAGTGATATTGATAGTGACGGTCAGTGGAGAGCACAGATAAGTGGCTCTCAATGTGTAACTCTTCCTCTAAACTTTCTTTTGAATGTAAATAATTTAACGCATTTAATAATCCGAAAGACAGGAGTCGTCCGATTGACTAAATTCCTATTTGCGGCACAAAAGTTGGATAAACTTAAAAGAATTGATTTAATCGATAATTATTTATTGGAGGAAATAACTGACCGAACGTTTGATGGTTTATCACATCTTTCTTTTCTCAGTCTAATAAACAACAGACAAATCACATCATTAAGTATCGAAGCATTTGTTGGACTCAAAAGTTTGGAAGAATTAATTTGGATTTCCAACGGAGGGGTAACCCAACATATTTTTTCAACACTTACCCGCGCGGCTTCTGTTCGCATATTACCAACTCTTATGCATTTACACATATCCGGACCAATTAATAATAGTAAATATTATAATATTAACAACAAAGAGATTTCCTATTCTTTCAAAATAAACAAGGATGATCTGCTCTTTTTGACGCAAATAAAATATCTTCAGTTAACTAATTGTGATATTGAATCCATCCATTCGTTTGCATTCATACCATTGAGGAATAGTCTTATTGGATTGAATCTGAGTGGTAACAGAAGACTTGATCCTTTAAATTTAAGACAAGCTCTCAGTAATGGCTTTCAAAGCAATTCGACTCAAAGTTTTATCGATAAACTCGATATTTCAGACATATTTATGACAAAGACTGTACCAAAGGTTATGTTGAATTCGATCAGTAAGACTACAATCAGTGCATTATATTTGAATCACATGAGAATCAATCAGATAGTGTTCGGTGACTTTCCTCCGATGCCTTATCTCAAAGAACTTTTTATTGAATTCAGTGAATTGGAGTCAATCGAAGAAAACTCATTTCAAACATTGGAATCCCTTCAAAGACTAAGTCTAAGAGGAAATTATTTGCGGATAATTCCCTCAAATCTTATATACAATTTACCCAAATTAGAATATTTGGATTTATCCGGGTATAAAAATAGCAAAACCCATTTAGAGATACCACATAAATCATTTGTGGGCACGAGTCTCAAAGAAGTAAATTTATCCTATAAAATATTGGACCCATTACCAAGAAATGCATTCTTAGGACTGTTCAAAATGCAGAAATTTCATTTAAAGGGATGTGGCCTCAAATTTGTGGAATATCTGACATTTTTTCCACTGAAGTCAACCACTTATATCGATTTAAGCGAAAATGAAGAACTCATTTCAACTTTGAGGGATACTCACGAAGACTCTTTCTTTGGTTTGGAAGCGGTGGAAACAGTCCGGATGTCGAACTGCAATCTCACATCTCGTGATATAAATGACGAAGAAAGTATTTTCAAACGAATAAATGAGCAAGTTAAAACTTTGGATATCAGTCATAATCTGATCGATCGAATAACTGCCAAAACATTTTTGAATTTTAGTGAACTTCAAGTCGTGGATCTGTCCCACAATAGTATCGAGTCGTGGACTAACTTCAGTATTTTCCAAAAGAATAAATATATAACAACTTTAGACATTAGTCACAATAAGTTGTCGCGATTGACATCGAGTATACTCGAAGACTTCCATCGACTCAAGAATTTGAGTTTTGCATCCAATCCATTGATTTGTGACTGCGATTCACAAATAGTATCCGATTGGCTGAACGACACTTCAGTTAAAATACGCTATTTATTAGACCGAACACCGCTTCACTCAAAAACTCAATATTATTGTTTACTTAATGGGAATAAAGTGAGCTTGAGCAATTTTATCTCTAGTTGTAAAGCTCTTAGAAATGAGACCAGAATCAGTTTAACGCTATTGAGTGGTATCGCAACGGCTCTATTGTTAATGACATTAATTCTTTTGATGTTTGCTTTCGTATATCATTCGACAATAAGAGCACTAATTTATGGGACAGAATACGATTCAATTGACTATCTGTACGACGCATTCGTTTCGTATAACGTAAACGATTCCGAATGGGTTTTCAAACAATTGGTTCCCAATATTGAGAATAACACCTCTGATATGAATAGAGTTAAACTTTGTGTTTACGATCGAGATTTTATAGCTGGCCGTCCCATCAGTGAATGCATTTTGGAAAGTATTAAAACATCGCGTAAAGTAATCTTGGTCATATCCAACAATTTTATTCGTAGTCCGTGGTGTCGCTTTGAAACAGACTTAGCCCACAACACTTTAGTCGATCAGAACAGAGATGGGCTAATTATGATTAAATTAGAAGAGATTGACAGTAGTGTTGTCGCCCCTCAGCTTCACTTTTTGCTTAAGACCCGAATATATTTGCAATGGAGTGCTAACAGTCCTAAAGAACAGGAAGTGTTTTGGAAAAAGTTAAGGCGAGCCCTCGGTTTTAATTGCATTAAAACTAATCAAATGATTGAACGAAAGTCAGAACAAAAATCAGCAAAACTTATGACAAATACTAATAAAGAGAAAAATAATGAAAATAAGCGAAAAACTGATTCCCAGAAAAACAAGAGAACAGATGTTTACCAAAAGTTATCCCAATTGAACGGATTCTTCAAAATTAAAAAGAAAAGGGAGAACAGAGAAGCTGTCATTCAATGCAATTGACATTTGATTTATACCATGAGTTCAGTTCACATCTATATTAATATTCACATCGATTGCTCCTATTATTAAAGAATTTATTATCTATTTTGTGAATCAATATTATGTATGCCTTTCAGACATTTATAAACTTAATAATGTTATCTAGATAAATTTAAAGGATGCTCAAATAATTATATTAATTTTAAGAATAAATTTATTTGAAAATATTTGACTTTCATTAAGTCTTTCTTGAGTTCATTCAATTGATAAAACTAATAATTTTTTGCTTTAATTTAGTTTATAATCAAATTACAATTCAAATAAAGAAATCTCCGATAATTTAATTTTAAAATTAAATTAAAGTTTAGATTAATTCAAAAATAAATTGTTTATTATATAAATTAAAATAAATATTAGCGAAACAGAAAATATATATTTCAAAATTGAAAAGTGCTGAAAAATATGGCCAGGATAACTTGATAAAGTGTGATAAAGTGATTTCATACAAATAGAACGTATCTTAGGGTTGATCTAAAAATTATTTTCTTAATTTAGCCTAATCATATTCTTAATCTAGTGCGTTTTTCGGTGCTTTTAACTAGAATTTGGACCCCATTAGGGTTGATCTAGGAGAATATTTTTTTAAATATTTTTATACCATTTTTTATTTAGAATCTACCCTGATATCCGTTTGATTTTGTGAGAACAGCACACTTTGGATAGTTATCCCGCACAATCCTAGTGATTGTAAAGCTACTTTACCCAATTTTCTTGGTATAAGTAGATTATTATAACAGAATATATCTCATTAGAAAGAATGACAGATTAAATAGA
>JAQFZI010000683.1:0-13658 GCA_034695605.1 Eupelops occultus
GCTTACGGATTATTATGGAAAGGCCCAACTTATGTTATCAATGTGATTCATAAATTTTAAATCAAATTAATCAAAAAATATCTTGGGCACAGCCTACTATTTACAACTGGGACAGCCCTTCGGTAAATGTTGGTCACTCCCGGCGGTAATTTCTGACCACTACCGTCGGTAAACTCTGGCCACTTCCGTCGATAATTTCTGGTCACGCTGATCGGCAATACTGAATTTATTTTATTTTCAAATTTTCAAAATTCTTTGAAATTTTCGCAACAATGGGGGTGGGGGGGGTCGCGACATGCCCATCCATATATATTCCATTTTTATTTTTTAACAAAAATGGAATTAAAAATAAATACAAATATTCAAAAATAATTAATTAAAAATTGTTTGACAATTATTTATTAAAACATTAAAATTATTTTTATCTCTGATATGTTGAGGCATTTCATTAAATTAATTAAATTTATTGAATTTTTCATTTACTCAACATTAATTCTAAAAATAATTGACAAAGATAAGAATGGCAACCCAAGTTTATTTAAATGCTCATTGAACTATAATTATCAGTCAAACTGACCCGGAATTGACTCTTGAAATTATTACTCTTTGAAAGATCTGCCGAAAGGTTATCAAACGAATAAAGATTAAACAAAGAAATTTATTTCAGCATGGTAAACAAAAGATATAATTAAAAACAAAGATAAGCTTAGTTCCTTGTTCATAATAACATTAAGTTTCATTAAGTAAAACATTTTTACAGTTAATAACAATAATAACTTTGAATTTTAACCATGCATAAAAGTTTCGATAAAATTATGACTTTTAATGACTTTAAACTTGGTATTATTATTCTCTTGGTGATTGTTCAAACAATATCTGTAATATCAAATGTGATTATAATTATTGTCATGGTCAAATCAAAATCATCAAATGCAATGATCGCAAGTAGAAGACCCAATATTTTAATGACAAACATCGCCATATCGGCACTCCTTATCATTGGGGACTTCTTCATACCTGTCTTCGTATTATTGCCAGCACTCAACCTAATCAGTCCAACCATAAATGTGTTCTTGCAATCACTGGTCAATTATGTGAACGCACTGTCCCTTTACGTAATATCAATAACAATGGCATTCCTATCGTGTGATCAATACTTTTCATTAACAAAAGTATTTAACAATCCTTTGGACAGAATATCAACAAAACTCTTGATTAAACTGATCTGGATATCAAGTTCACTGCTCTCGCTCTTTTTCCTGGCAACAAATGATGTCTATTACTTCGATTTCAAACACCATTCCTTAATCTGTTCCCATTATGAAACCTATTTGCGTGGACTCACCACTAATAAACCTTTTAAAGCCAGTTCCACAATAATCCGGCTCATCCTTCAATACATTGTACCTGTGCTCATAATATTCATATTTTCTATAAAAACAATCTTTCACTTTGTTCTCAACTATTTTAAGAAAAGGGAAAGCCGTTTGGAATTCACAGTTATTTTAAGACTAATCTTAATATTTTTGATATTCATATCAACCAATACTGCATTTCATATGACTTCTGTGAAGCAATTGATATTTAATTTCACCAAGAGTGGACAAAACCCATGCGGCCTTATCGGATTCCCTAACTGGATTCAGTATTATTTGTTCTTGCTCACTAGTCTATTTCACCCAATCATTTATTTTTGGTTTAGTAGACATTTTCGGCGACTATTTTACAAAATTTTGACGAAAAACAGAGTGAATAACAAAACTAGAAGTCTTCGAAATGACCTCAACACTATTTCTGGCACTTATTCTCATACAAAACTATAAAATTTCCCCTTTTGGTTCTTGGCTCAAAACTTAATGTAATGCAAAGGCAATATTTTTAGATATTCTAGTTTAAATTTTGTGAATTTGATTAATAGAAAAATACGAAAAAATAATTAATTAAATAATTATTTAATTTAATGACAAACAGAAACCATAGGTGCCCTCCATATGCCCTCCTTATTGATTTTTTAGCATGTTGTTTGCATTGAAACTTGCAATTAATAATAATTGAATTAAAATAAAAATAATGAATAAAAATTTCATATTTCAAATGATCCGCACGCAAACAATTCTATCAAAATATAGCAAGGAAAGCCTAACGATGAAGCCCAAAAGTTGCACAAGTACAAAATGATTTATTATTTTTGAATATTATTTATGATTTTTTATTTTATTTCAAAATATTTTTACTAATTATAAGTTTCAACGCAAACAATTGAACTTCTGCTTTAGGCTGTCCTTGCTCTATTTCTTCAGTAAAATAGTAGATTCATGAGAAAAATATACCTAATTTTAAAAGGTTCTGAATAATAATAATCATTGATACTTTTGAAAAGTCAATTTTTCAACAAATCATATAAATATTGTCAGTGCAATTGTCGGTTGCTCTGAGTTGGGTTAACCAAATTCGCGGTTTTCCCGACTCTGGTTAGTCTAGCCTCGGGTTAGTTTATTGGTCCTCCCAATAGGTCTTCTCTCCCTCGAATTCCTCAGGTTAACCAACTCCTGACGGTAAATGAGTGGAATATATGGATTGCCGAAGATTAAGATTAAATGGATAACTTTATTAAAAATGAGATTAAATATGGAAAATACACAAAATTATAAAATTAGAATGAATTGGTTTTAAACATACAAAATACAGGACTTTACGAGTCGACATCAACAGTAAGACTAACCTCTCATTTCAAGTTCAATCTGAGAAGTATTCCGGACCTCCCATTTCAAGGCTCACTCCCCATTTACACAGGTGTCCGAAACTGATCCCTTAAAAGCATATAAAATAAGGATAGTAGTCTTCCCATTACAGATACAATACGGATAACCATAAACAGAACACATTTAGGGCAATAAAACGGACATCTGGACATTTAGGGTAATAAAACAATTAGGCTAACCCAAAAGCATTCCTCTTCCAAGGAAAGGCCTACACTTATATAAAATGTAAATTAAGTAAAATAAAAATAATCAGAAGTTATTACATTATGTTCCCTTTTCCATGAGATTTCCCAAATCTCTAAAAAATATTAAAATAAAATAAGATAAATCCCAAAAAAAAAAATGATTAAAATATATGAGTCAAATAAATCCAAATTGATTGGCAATCTATTATAACGATTGCTAATCAGATTTTCTTGATGAACGGGTGGAAACACCTGAATCTTGTGTTGAAGATCGGGTTGACCGTCTCGGTTGACCTGCTGTCGATTCTCCAGGTGTAGTGGTCTCTTCCGGTCTAGACTGTTCAAGTGATTCTGGGGTTACCGAACGCTCTCTTTCAATCCCAGCCACTAATTCGGTCTCCTCAGACACGCGCTCAATTTGGGTTGTCCCTCTGTTTCGGCGAATATTTCTCCGCTTAACCATTTGGCTTCTTATCATTCTCAAGTAGACACCAATTAAAACTCCTCCCACTACCAGGGTTACAATGAAAAAAGTAGAAACTGATTTAGTATTAAACACATAATTATGCTGCTCTGTGTCTATTTGGTCGATAATTCCTCCAAGAATTTCACTATCATTTCGGAGCTCCGTTAGGATTGAGCTTTTCGGAAGTATTTGAAAATTAATTCTTTGCGACAGATCTCCAGCGAAAGACATTTCATTATTAAGTTTGATTTGCTCAGCCTTATAGCTAAATCTTCCAATAGAGAATGATCGGTTGACCGAAATTGAGAATACAAATTCAGGACAAGGAATCGGTTGCATGCTTTCATACAACTTAATCTTGAAGGGAAAGCAATAAACATAGTTCTGATCGCCGGCATTCTTGACCTGGACAATGTCATCCTCTAAAATATTTGTGATATTTTCACATCTCTTTAGTTCCCAATACCTGTCTGATTCGGTGACTTGTCTTTTCTTGCAATATGTCTCATCAGGCTTGAGGATCAAGTCATTAGCAAAGTCGAGAGTAGATCCTCTAGTGGGAACTAGGCAATCCAATGTTTTATCATAAATCACCATATTTGGACCATTAAATTGCTTAAAGCAAACGGTTCTCCGAGTCGAATTCATTTCAAGTAACGCAAATGGGTCGGCGGCCAATACATAAGCTTCTGGTTGGGTGACCCTTAATTCAAAGTTTATTGTTATTAGGGATTCCTTTTCATCCAGCCGACAAGATCTTGGTTTTGCGAACTTAAGTGGACATGTTTCGGCGCATGGAAGTGTTATATTGAAAATTCTTAGTAATTGAGCATCTATTTCATTATCCTTCCATTTCCTGGATATCTCAAACAAAACGTTTCTGGTTAAGACAAACTGAGCTCCCAATTTACTCATTAAAATAAGAGCTGTCGGTAGAGTTCTCTGCATTTGGTTAACATCTTGAGCGATACTGCTAACATAGTCTGTCATTGTTGTCATTTCTTTCTTGAGTCGATTTAGGGCCATCTTTTCAACCAAATCATTTTGGGTGACCTGTCTTAGATTCTCCAACGCGATAGCCAAAGTGTTCTCTTGGCTTGTTACTCGGTCGGCTAAATTATTAGTTTTAACAACAGCTATTGCGGATAACCCCACAGTAGTCGCTGCACCAATCCCAATAGCACCCAAAGCTAAAAGCATAGCCAAACGTTTTTGACGACTTAATTCTCGGTTTTCCCTTTTGGATTTCTTTTCAACTGGTGGGCACATCTCCCGAACAGGTTTCACGAAATCTGCATAGAAAGTGGTGTTGCACCAAATGAAAAGAGGTTGATGTGAACCAATCGGTAGAATCTCTGGATCATCCAACAAATTACACGGACTTCTGTATTTAATCGCCATATGTACCGGATGGACACCCACCAGCACAGGCTTTCCTGTGTGTCGCCAAAGTATTGGAGATACCTTATGAAAATCTGCTTCACATAAAGTGATCACAATCATAAGGCTCAGCAAAGCTAGTAATGGAGAATAGCGTTGCGGTGGTCTTCCCAGATTAGCTCTTCCGCTTCTACGGACGCCTGAAACAGGTGATCCCATAATTTCTTCTGTATCTGACGCTTGATCATGTTGTTCGGGAATTGGGTTCACCATGTTATCATCTCTTTGATCATTCATTTGTGTCTCTATTTCATAAACTTCGGTAGTCTCACCATTCGGAGCACCCTCCACAGTGTTATCTTCTTTTTCGTCGTTGCCTGACTCATCACTAGAGATGTCAAGAATTTCTCGGGAGAAGCATGGACTGAGCTTATTCACGTGATGAACTTCGGTCTTCTTTGAACCTCGGATTGGCTGAACCAAATAATTGAGTTCACCATGTCTTCCCTTAACACGATAAGGCCCTTTGTTCTTGTGAAGAAACTTATCAGTTAAACCTTTCTTCCGAGCGGGTTTGTAAACCCAGACCAAGTCTCCGACTTTAAAATGAACATCTCTGTGCTTTTTATCGTACTGCTTCTTCTGCTTCAATTGGGCGTTCCCAATATTTTCACTTACGATGCGCCATATTTCTGGTATTTTCTTTTTCAAACTCTCGGCATATTCAGTAGCTGGCACAAAGTTTTCAACTGTTTCACCAATAGTGACATCCAACGGTAGCCTTACATCTCTTCCATACATTATCATGAAAGGAGAGAGTTTAGTTGAACTTTGGATTTGGGTATTGTAGGCCAATCTTAACATTGAGAGATAGCGGTCCCAATCGTTATGTGAACTATTCACATACTTGGAAATCTTTTTGCACAAAATGCCATTCACTCGCTCATCCAACCCATTGGTTTGAGGGGAGAAAGAGGTGGTACGAACATGACGTGTGCCAACTAGTTTTAACACCTCTTCAACTACATCTGCCAAGAAGTTTCTTCCCAAATCGGAAAGAATCTCCTCCGGTGCTCCGTGTCGGCATATAATGTCATCAACAATAAAATTTGCTGTCTCTTCTTTGTTAAGGGCTTTTATGGCTCTAACCTCAACATATTTGGTAAAGTAACAAGTGGCCGTGAGAATATAACGATTTCCAGCTTCTGTTACTTTGAACGGACCAACTGCATCAATGCCTAACCTACTGAATGGTCCCTTAACTGGAATTGGCTGTAATAAACCTGCCTTCAATTTATTACTGGAGGCTTTGGTTTGGCAGTCCATACATGATTTACAATACTTTTCGATAGATGCTGTCATTTTAGGCCAATAGAAACGAAGTCGAGCTCTATCAAGAGTCTTCCTATAGCTGGAATGACCACTCAACGGATCGTCGTGAAGAGAATACAATATGTCTTTTATCATTACTTTCGGGATAACCAAGTTATGTCGGTCACCCCATTTAGTCTTGATTACTTTTTGAAGAACACCGTTGACCAGAGTATAATTCTTCAATAATTTAAATATCGGTCGACTCAATACGAGTTGGTTCTCCAACCAGATTATCATTTGATTACAAAAATTGTCTTTCATTTGCTCTTCCCTTACGTTATAAGGAGGGTATTCATCGATCAATTTATTTGTTAGGTCTTGAGTGTTGTCAATTTGAGGTTCAACTAATGCAGCCCATCCCAAGGCATCTCTCGGATCAAATTCTTCGGGAGCCCCAAAAGCATGACGGGATAGATCGTCGGCGTCTCGATTACAATTTCCTGGACGATAAGCTACTTGAAACTTGAAATCCATACAATGCATTATCCACCGTGCCATTCGGTCGGACATCTCTTGTCTCTTCAAAATGTTTGAGTGATTTGCATGATCTGTTACTACAACAAATTCAATTCCGTAGAGATAAGTCCTGAATTTCTGTAAACCATAAACTATGGATAGGAGTTCCCTTTCACCTATTGGATAACGCTTTTCGGTATCTGTTAGATTTCGGGCAGCCGTCATTACTAATTTCCACCCTGGCTTGTGCTTTTGAACAAGAATAGCTGCAATAGCACTGTCGCTTGCATCGCAACGCATTTCAGTCTTCAGCTCCGGATTGAAGTGGGCAAGGACTGGCCTTTCACAAAGTGCTTCTTTAAGTCTAACGAATGCTTCTTGATGTTCACAAGACCAATTGAACTTTGCAGATTTCTTGGTTAAATCAGACAAAGGCTTAGCCACAATAGAAAATTTGGGAACGAAATTCCTGTAGTAACCAGCTAATCCCAAAAAACTTCTGACGTCGGCAACATTCTTTGGGACAGCCCTATTCTGGATTGCTGCGACCTTCTCTGGATCAGGTGAAACACCATAAGCATCAATAACATGACCCAAATAACGGGTTCGAGTCATCCCAAATGAGCATTTTTCAGGCTTCATTGTAAGATTGGCTTCTTTTAGTCGATCAAACACTAGTTTGATTTTCTCAAGATGGTCGTCCCAATCGCCAAAACTAAAGATCCTCCCGTCATCCGAATAACATATGACGACATTATAATGAAGCCCACTTAGTGCTAAGTCGGATAGCCTTTGCAGTGTTGCAGAAGCATTAACCATTCCCATGCCCATTCTGTTCCACTGATATGATCCGTCCATTGTAACGACAGTCGTTTTCGGTCGATCTTTTTCTCGAACTTCAACTTGATGGTAAGCTTTATTCAAGTCGAAAGATGTTATTCGCTTAACCCCTCTCATTGCCGAAATTGCTGTTTTTATATCAATCATTGGATATGTGTCAAATTCGGTTACAGCGTTAAGGGCTCTCCAATCACAACAAAATCTAAAGGTTCCGTCCGGTTTCTTGACCAGCACTACTCCAGCTCCCCATGGGCTCTTTGCTGGACTGAGTATACCCATTTCCACATATTCGTTGACCTGCTGTTTGATTATATCTCTTTCTTTCAAAGAGCATTTATAAGGTCCTCTATGAACAGGTTTAGCATCTCCTGTTCTGATTTCGTGTTTAATTAGGTCGGTCTTTCCGATTTTCAATGGATCAAAGGCGAAAAGGTTATCGTAGTTTTTGAGCAAATCCAATAATTTGTCCGTTTGTTTTCCGTCCAGCGTTACGCTCACGTTAATATACCCAGATTCTAGTTTTAACTGTTTACACTCTTCAGTTAAAAGTAGACCTTCTGTGGTCGTGGTTTCATTTGATTTGTTTGTATGACAGGGGCAGTCAGACATAATCTCTTCATTAAAGGGTTTGCTAATTAGGTTTGCTTTATCGGCAGACCCTTCATTCGCAAAATTTACTGCTACTAATTCTTCGTTTTTCAAAGAATGTTTGGGATTTTTCTTGTCAGTCCCTTCTGTGTCTTCCTCTAGAGGAGAGTCCAACATCTCTTGTTCTGAGAGAATTGGGAAAACCTTATATTCTTCCGAGACTAGTTCCAGTTTTCCAAGCCTAGTTCCTGCTTTAATCATCTGCTCTTTTTCATCAAAGTTTGAAACAGGCAATTGGGTTTTCCCTTTTTCAATACTGAGTATTGTATTCGGTGAATGGACTCTCTTTCGGTTAAACTGATCGTCATCCCTTGACATCAGACAAACAATTCTTGCTTTTTCCACTGCCAACTTTGTTGTCATCTCCACCATCTGCGTTGATCGGGGTGGTATAACCGTATCCCGTCTGACATGAATACCATGGGATGAATCTTTCAAACATCTTTTGCATTTTAATTCTATCAGAGCTCTGCCATCACCGACTCGACCATTTATAAACTTGCAATTCGTTACATCGACAAGACCTCCTAATTTCCGACAGATGTCAAGACCAATAATCATCGGTGCGGGAGAGTTACCAACAACAACTGCATCTGCATGCAATGAGATGGTTTTCCCTTCATCGTCAGATACTTCAAATTTGAAATGGGTGACCCCAAGTGTGTTCACATACATGTAATCGACTCCCCTTATTTTAGGTCCCAAATAAGGTTTAATTGAACAATTAGCTCGGTCAGCCAGGGGCTTGTTTATGAAACTCATCGTTGCTCCAGAATCTATTAGAGCTCTGGAGGCTTCTCCATTTACTTTAATGTCGGTATAGATCATATCTTTATATTCAAATTCCTCAGAGTTATTGGTTGCTACTATTTTCTCTTCTGTTGTCTTCTCTTTCGGCTCTTCGTTCTTCCGACCAGACGGACATGACTTGGCAATGTGTCCGACTTTATCACACAACCAACATCTCGGTTTTCCGAGATTAGACCGAGTATAGTCCCTTTGGACAAAATATCGATTGCTGTGTCTTTTCCTGTCAGTTGATTCATCTCTGGATCTTTCATTCTTTGCTTGGCTCAATATTGATGTGAGAGCTTCGCTGAAAGTTTTTGTCATGGTTTCCATTGCTTTAATGAAACTATTCGGATCTCCAACTTCCTTCGGATTTTCAATCTTTGTCTTTTCCTCCGAAGCATAATTCACAAGATTTACTTGTTTCGCCGAATTCTTTAGTGCTTTCTCCACAAGTTTTGCTTTTTCCAGGAGATCATTGAAAGTTTTGATGTCGTAAGGCATCACCATTTGATAAACTTGTGGTAGCATTCCTTCCATAATCAGTTCCACAATCTCCTCTTCAGACATATCTTTTTCCATACGTCTAATCAGCTTCTTCTTCTCGAATATGTAATTGGTCACATCTTCGAAAAGAGCTTGCTTCCTCTTACGGACCATTTCTCTTAGGTGGGTTCTGTACCCACTCGTCAAGAAATCTTTCCTCATCAGGGCAATGACTTCATCGAAACTCATTTTCGGTGAACCACGGATTCGGTCAACATACCAATCCCTCGCTGGACCCTGCAGATGTGAACCTAAGCGTTCAGACATCTTCTCCTGGGTCCACCCTGCACCAACCGCAGCAAACTCATATTCCTGCAGCCATTCTTCCAAGTCCTGACCCGATTTATTAGAAAATGGGATAATCTTGAGCTGTGTGGAAGACAACAACTTGGATGTCCATTTCTCTCCAAAATATTCTAACTTTTCTTCAAGTGTTTCCTCACTTTCGCTATCGCTTCTGGCCATTGCTCCACCCGAACAGATTCTTGTCTCCGATATAGAAGAGACACAACTTTATTCAAATATTTGTTTGAATAAATCCTGTCGCGGACGCCAAATTGTCAGTGCAATTGTCGGTTGCTCTGAGTTGGGTTAACCAAATTCGCGGTTTTCCCGACTCTGGTTAGTCTAGCCTCGGGTTAGTTTATTGGTCCTCCCAATAGGTCTTCTCTCCCTCGAATTCCTCAGGTTAACCAACTCCTGACGGTAAATGAGTGGAATATATGGATTGCCGAAGATTAAGATTAAATGGATAACTTTATTAAAAATGAGATTAAATATGGAAAATACACAAAATTATAAAATTAGAATGAATTGGTTTTAAACATACAAAATACAGGACTTTACGAGTCGACATCAACAGTAAGACTAACCTCTCATTTCAAGTTCAATCTGAGAAGTATTCCGGACCTCCCATTTCAAGGCTCACTCCCCATTTACACAGGTGTCCGAAACTGATCCCTTAAAAGCATATAAAATAAGGATAGTAGTCTTCCCATTACAGATACAATACGGATAACCATAAACAGAACACATTTAGGGCAATAAAACGGACATCTGGACATTTAGGGTAATAAAACAATTAGGCTAACCCAAAAGCATTCCTCTTCCAAGGAAAGGCCTACACTTATATAAAATGTAAATTAAGTAAAATAAAAATAATCAGAAGTTATTACAATATTTATAATCTTGTATTTCATCACAAAAATGGCTAAAAGTTTCAAATCAGTGGCGATGGATGTGAAGAAGAATTCAAAGAAAAGACTCAATAATTTCATGGTTGACATCACCCAAGAAATTGTTGGACTCCAAAGAATTGAAAAATTCTGTACCAAAAACTACATTTTTATTGCAAATGATTGGGACAGTTATTCTGAGCACATAATACCAAAACGGCGAATGAAAATACCAATCATTTTAAGAGGAATAATATTTCTATATTTCATAAAGTTTACGACCTGTGCCATTTTTGGTGAAAAGGTAAGATTAATAATGGCTGACGGCACACACCTGTTGGGCGACAGCTTGATCTTAAACGCAATGGGATCAGTGGGCACACTTTTGGGCATCTCAATAGGCTGTCTCTTTATATACAATGAATTGAATGACTCATTGTTTATGATTTCATTTCTAAATGATATCAAACATAAGCGAAACTCCAATCGATTGTCGGCTAAGAATGCAATTAAATACGGAATTCATATGAATATTGGCAGCAAATACTTTCTCAGACAAGGAAGCTATTTGCTAGGTACAGCAATCTATACAATAATTATCATATCATCAAGTATATCATTCTTTAATGAATTTCCTAATTCTTCGCCGATTTATCTTATATTCTGGTCTATTATGGCTGTAATTATGGGGATTCATCTATGGCAAATACTTTTGAGTAGTACTATAATTATGTACTCATTTCTATTTTACCTCAAATACCAATACATTGAAGTCAATCAACAAATTGAATGCAGTCTTAAGTATAAAAGTTTTAATTTACTAAAGAATGCAATTTTAAAACACATTTCTATTGAGAAAAATGTCAAACAATTGAACAAAATGTACAAAATTATAATAATCTTTGTTTATATCACTTCAACCATAATAACTAATCTGAATATTTTCATAATACATGGAAAGGAATCACACATTTACACCAGGATATTTTCCGCTGTAATAGCAATAACAGGGCTTGTTTTAGTGTTTATACTGAACTATATGTGCGCTTCGGTAACCAAAAGTGCTCACATGTGTCGACCACTTATCTACAACTTTCTGTTGAGTAACAGATTATCAGTGAATCAAAAGATGAAAATCGAGGCATTCATTAGCCGTTTGTCGGGACCTGAGATCGGATTCTATTGTTTGGATTTGTTTGCTATGAATAACAAAGAGTTCTTCGGTTATTGCTGTCAACTATTCGCCAATTATTTTCTTCTCATTAGATTATTCTAGATATTATAACAAGCTAATATTTCATAAATTGTCCTAAAAAATCTATTATCTTGATGATTTTGTAATTATGGATAAACTTAATCATTGTGTTTTGAATTGATTTCTATATTATTATTATTAATAAAATCAGTACTTAAGTACTTAATTAACTTGACAGTTTATTTATAACGAAGTTTAGGGGTATATATAGTTTGGTATTATGGTAAGGACCCACTTCTCCTCACTACATGACTTTTGAAGAGTTCATGAGTATGATGAGCTCTTTCAATATATTAATTTATCTTGTAAAATCTATAAAAATTGACCTCTTTTTGGACAATAGGAAGTGAAATGTGATAATCAATAATATCTGAAACTGAACTTTAATTTGGTTCATATTCTTATAATCATATAAAATCAATTTAATTGTTTCTAATCAAAGAATAGGTTTTCAAAAGCCTTTGTTAAGTGACTAAACTTAAAGGATGAAAAGTGTTGTCATTCGTTTATAATTCAGAAAAGATAACTGAATTCAAATAAATTATGTGAATAAATATGCGATTATTTTGTTTAATCACATGTTTTTTAATTCATTGGATTATCTTATCGTTTGTTATCTCAAAAACCAAAAAGCAATTGATATATAAACCAACAAAAGAATATTTAATTCTATAGTTTGAAGACTATTTTAAAGAATATTTGACAATAATTTTAGCCTAAAATTAATAATAATATTAATAATAAATTATGTTTCGATTAGTTTTGTTAATAAGTATCGCAATTAAACTGTGTTTAAGCGGTATTCAGAAACAACCGGAACAAATTCATCTCTCATTGGGAGGTAATCATAACTTTTTTATTTTCTATTCTCTTAAATTCAATTCTTGAATGAAGTGAACCCGACCCAAATGATCGTGACCTGGGTTACTTTGGACTCCACACAAGATTCAATCGTAGAATATGGTACTGTAGCTTCTAAATTGACTTCGCATGAAAAAGGAACAATTACCAATTTCAAGGATGGGGGCAATGAAAAGAGAATTCTATATATCCATAGAGTTGTATTGAAGGGTTTGACTCCGGGACAGACTTATTGTAAGAAATTAGTTTTCTTTCAAATGTTACTAATTTTTGAAATTTAATAGACTATCACTGCGGCGGTCCATCCGGTGGTTGGAGTTCACTCTTTTGGTTTACAGCTATGAAAGACGGAACTAAATGGAGTCCGAGATTTGCAATCTATGGAGACTTAGGAAATTCAAATGGAGTTTCTATTCCTTTGTAAAACATATTTAAAATAATTAAACTTCACTCAAATTTTGCTTAATTTATAGCCTTCAGGAAAGAGTACAACAGAATCGATACGATGCTGTTCTTCACGTGGGTAGGCATTCAATTAATGCTTTAATTTTAGTCAAAATATCAGTTTTGCTCCAAAAATAGGTGATTTTGCGTATGATATGCATTCCGTGAGTTTTATTCTCTTAAAATCAGAGGTGCACAAGGGGGATAATCAAAATATCCCCCTAAAATCGATAGCTGGTAGGCCCCCTCTCGGAAATGTTTTGTAGCCCATTTTTACCACTTTTTAGCACTAGAAATAAACTAAAATCTACCCTCTCCCTAAATGTGGAACTTTTTGAAAATTTATCCCCCCTAAAATCGGGGACTTTGTGCACCTCTGCTTAAAATGATTGCAAACCGTTTGAACTGTTTTTAAATTCAGGACAACGCAAGAATCGGTGACGACTTTATGAGACAAATAGAACCTATCGCTGGGTT
>JAQFZI010000684.1:0-13653 GCA_034695605.1 Eupelops occultus
TGGGCAAGAGGGTTTTTTGTAGCTCTAGTTGTGCTGATTACAAAAATATATGGGTTGACTCAAAAATTCACGATCGGGCACTTCCTTAGTCGGGCCGGAGAAGTCTATCCGAAGCAAAACTATTGGTTGAATTGACGCTAACATAAAGTCAAAGATTCTAATAATAATTTTTGTGTTTTAAAGCCATAAAATTTTAGAGTTATATAGTTTTGAAAAATATTTTCATCTCTTCTCCTCTAAGCGTTCCTTTAGATTGATTTCATTGGAGAATATATTTTTTTAAAGTTTTCCAACACTTATATAACATTCTTGTATAACAACATTTGAGTTGAAATAATATTCAAACACTTAATAAGTTTTTTGCACTCATCCACAGAAACTACTTCTGAATATATCTAATATTAAATTTAATGATATGTGTGAAACTTATACCGCTGATTACCAAGCTAAGGGCTAATTTCAAACGATATGTCACAGATTTTAAACATCCAGTAATATTTATTGAAGCAAGTATGGACAAAATGTGTTTTACCAAGTATATAATAAAACAAATATAATTTTATATAATTTTTGGATTTTTCTTTAACTTAAAATTTATTATAATTTAACTATTTTTCTGTAAAAGTAAAGTCTTGAGCCAATAAAAAGACTCAGATTTAAATTAGCATAGTAAATTTGAAAAAGTGGACAAACATTTTTATAATATTTCCTTAAAAACAACTGTATTTTTTGGTACGAGGTTTTGAAAATTTAGGAAACTTGATATGTATTTATTGAACCTTGTCTATATACAGAATATTGAGTAATTCGATGCAATTAAAGCACTCAATCAAATTCAATTCAAAATTCAATTGGAAATAAGGCTTTTTTGTCAAATAAATTTGATATTTCCTGGTTTTCGATAACTTTAGCATAAATCAGAATTGAAGTAAACTTATTTGAATAATTAGTTGTCTTGAAAGCAAAAGTTATTCAATATTTTGTTGAAAACCTTTGAATTAAATAAATTATTTTCAAAAAAAAACCCATTGATTGGATCAGAAGTAAACTGAAAACATTTTCCTCAAAGGAAATATTTGAATGAAAATTACTAAATAATTATGAAATTGTCTGAAAAATTGAGTCCTTTTGGAAATAAAAGAATTCAAAGAATTCGAATCTGTTATAGAAAAGGATGCCATCGATAAGTGGCAAACAATTTGTGCAAATTTATAGTTTAATAAATAATTTGTGGAACAATTTTGGTCTCATCTTTACCTCAAATATGACACAATTAATGCATTGAATTATGAAAACACATAAATCACGAATTTATAACAAAACTGATTTAAAAATAGTTTATAAATAAGAAGTTTTCTTTAAGACTATATTCATTGAAAATTTAATGAATTCAAAAGCAATTATTTAGAGCAGAGAACTATTTTTCGAAGTAATTTTTCTTAACAGTATTTGATTGGAAATATGAAAAATATGAAAAATTTGTTTTTAATTCTCATTTAAATTAAATTCATTGACTCTAAGAAACAAAAAGCACTCATTTATTGAGTGATTCATTCAAAATCGACTCCAAATTAATTTAACACAAATAACATGAGAACGAGAGATATGAGAGAAAACAAAAATATTCCCACAAAGATGTGAATTAGTCCACAACTCATTTTCTGTAAATGAGTTGCACCTGAAATGTATTTCATTGCTTTCAACTAATATTTCTGGAGGCTCTACCAATTTTACTATTGACCCTTTTGACAGCTACTCAGATTAGGCCATTCACTACTAGTGACTACCATCGAGAGTAGCGGTCAATGATCAGCACATCAAAGGACTTATATTGTAGGGATACTAATAGTTTTGAAAGTCCGGGTTCGATATTCACACACAAAAAACAGCCGCTCTTATATTTATATTTTATTTTAATGATATATTGTGTGTAACAATTCAAAATGCTGGGTGTTTTATTTACTTATTCATTAAATAATTCAACAAATTTATGAAAATCCGATGATTTTCTTAATTATTTAATATTATTATTAGGAGTAATAAATCAGTTATTATTATGAGTGAACAGTATTTCAAACATTTTCCTTTTGAATCGATTGGTTTCGGTGTTTCTCTGTTCTATAACTTAACAAATAATAGGTTTTATCAAAATTGAGAAAAGCTTTTACAGAAAACTATATTTTTCTTTATTTGTTTGAACGAAAAATTCAAAACTGGATCCAAATCTCAACAAAAGAAAGCTTTTTGAAGTCGATTATTAATGGAGATTAAACTCATTTTTAGTCCTAACTTTAAAATACTAACTAATCTTCTAAACTGTTTTTCTTTTTCACAATTAACCCCAAAAAGACTCTGTTTTTAATAAATTAATTAAAGTGACCAAGACACATAAAACATTGTCACATAATGATTCAGTGCATCCAAAGTGTCTTTATTTTTAATCATAAGAAATCTTAAAATAAATAGATTGAAAAAAATAATCTTAAGTGACATTAAGTGATGGACAAGTTGTCAGACAATCGGTATATCAAAGGAGTTCTTATCTTAACTAAAACTCGAAATAAATATGAGATGAAATATCAGTTCATTCAATCTAAGATAGAATGAACTATCAAGTTTTCCTATGTTTAATGTAGAAAAATTTTAAAATTCAAATAAAACCCAAAATGAAAGTCGAAGAACTTTAACAAACAAATAACTGATTGATTTTAATAATAGACAGTCCAAAAATTCAATACAATATCCAGAGTCTCGTCATTTTTAGACTAATAAATAATTTCAATCAAAATATCTGATTCTTCGGTGAGAACTGTGAAAATAATTTTGATCTTAAGGTATATAACATTATATGTATTTATTAGCAAATAGTTTTCAATGACTTTACAAAAGCCAAACCTCGTGTCAAAGAAAATGATGTATCGATTGATGCGATTTGTTTAATGAAAAGTTGAATACCTTATTACTTGAATATAAGTACTAAAATGAATATTCATTTTGAAATTTCTCAGTTTTCAGTCAATCATTGAAATCCGCATAATTTAGTTCTTTATGTATTATGTATTACCGATTCATTGAGAACTTTTCCTTAAGCAGTCAGATTTAAAAGATTAGCATGGTTGAAATATTTTCAATTGCAAACTTTTACTTAATGTATGTATGTATCTAATTTGTTTCGGTTCAGTTTCAGACCTCAACTCAGTTTTAATTATTTAAATTTTTCCGAAAAAAGTGTTCCATTTATTCGGTCTTAAAAAATGTCTGAAACCCTTTTCTTTTAATTGATGTGAAAATGTATTCAAATGTATTGAATTTATAAGTAATTAAAAAAATTCAATAGTAATTCAAACTGTAAGTGATATTCGTGTCAATTAATAGTTATAAAAGATTTTCTAATTCAAAGAATTAAAAGAATTAAAATATATGAAGCCTTAGGTCTATACATAAAACTATACATAAAAATAGTTGCATTTCTTCACAGTTTTCATTCAAAACGAATTATGAGCCAAAGGGGTTTAATTTAGATGTGATCTAGCTAACTATCTATGATAGCTTCTTTTCAACAAAGCCGCAAGTGAAAATCATTTAATTTCCTGGGTACTATAAATTACAGATTTAAAAGAGGCTCTAGGTTTAAAACCCCCTGAGTTTTGCTTAAGAAAGCCTTACATTATATTTATGTAGAATAAGATTTTATGAAATTAAACCTGTCCTCCACTAAACCCCCTGTTTGGGCCTTAAGTTTGGCGATCCCTTAATATACGTCTTTTGAATTGGCAATAAAGTCATTGATTTAAACTAATTTGTATTTTGTGACCCAACACTCGTTCCACTTATAACTATTGATCAATACTTCGAGAGTATTACAGAAGTAAAACAAACTATTTTTCTTTAAATATATCGTAATTATTATTATTTTAATCGGAATATATCAATGAAATTACTCACGTCTTGAATCTGAGTTCTATAATAACGTATGTTTTAATGAATTTAAACTCAATTTAATTCAAAACTGTGTTATAAGAAAATCTTATGAATTTGATGAGTAATTTATAGTAAATTCAAGTCTCACAATATTAAGTAAATTCTTTTGGAATTATCTTTTTGTGTGAATCTCTAAAAAAGCAATAAAATAGAAACAATTGTTGTCATAGAGTTTGGTTAATAGACGCGATGTTTAATTAAGAATGTTTTGTATGATTTCTCTAATACTTAATATTTATTTTAATCAAATAACGCTTTAATAGAATTAATATTAAAATCTGAGAAATAGCCCTAAAATTATTTATTCGGTAATAAATGTTGGGAACATTTACTCTACTATTGGCGGCTCAAGTGTTCACCAGTTCTCTTAGATTTATGCAGCACTTCATCGGTGGTCGTTATGTCAATGAACTTCTTCTTTACCTTTCTCTTTGGCTTACGATTTATATATACTTTGAAAAAATAGGATTATATTTAACAAAAAGTTGCGATAAAACAAAATTATATATTTTCTATTTTACCGAAAATTGTTTTTTACATTCAAATCAAATGTTTTCCTAATTCATGACTGTTTGCCTCGTTTTTATAAATTAGTCTCTTCTTCGAAACCATGCAATCATTTCCTCAAAAGTATAATTTCGTAAATGAATTAATGGAAGACATGTTATGAGAAGAAAAAAACTATAAATAAGTAATTAAATAAATTGAAGTCAAAATTATTCGAGTTTTTCTAAGTAAATGATTTTTCGTGGTATAGATATTGAAAATTATTTCTAATCGTCTCAAATGATTGTCGATATAAACAAAATTAATTCAAAAATGTTTCAAAAAATATTTAATTTCATAACAAAAGTGTTTGATATGAAAAAAAAATTCCGGAAAAGTATTTGATTGAAAGCATTCAACTGTTGAAAACTTTTTGATAAAATGGACTTCTGTTTGATTATTATGTGGAGCGCTCAGCACTTTATCTGATGACAAAAGCATTTTTTTGTGGTTTTCTATTAAATCGAAAAAATAAGTTTAACCAAAAATTTCAGGAAATTCTTGTTTTTTAAGAATATTGAAATTTAGAACTTGCTAGTTTTTAAAAACGAATAAATTTTCACAATTTCAATGTTGAAATAATAGCAATAGTATTGGATGTATGACTCGGTTCTGGTCATAGATAATTGCCTAACAGGTGCCACAAATCCTAATGAATGATTGCTTTATTTTTGGTGCAAAACAAACATTTGTGTTCTCTGACCAAAACGTGACTCATCTCTGAATCTCATTCATTATTTAGACATCAATTCGGGTCGCGATTGAGCGCAGGTGACCACAACTTCCCTCATTAATGTTTGCCAATAATTTGAGGCTAAAAATAATTTTAATGGATTACCAGAATTTAAGCATAAATTTTGCCACAAATTCCCTCCAAATATTCAAATCTTATTCATTTTATGTTTCATTTGGCAATAATCCAACAAAATAGCTTTTAAAATGCATTTTACCATGCTCCTTACAATCTTTGCTAAATATTCATAATTCTCCTTAAAATTAGAATGAATGAGTATATTTTTTCTTTGAACAAGCTTACTTATGGTTTATCATAAATAGACTCAAACTTGTAGGATAACTTTTGAACATGCTGATCTCAATGTTGAACAATAAAAATTTGAGCGAATGATCCATCAAGTCTTGGACAGCAATCAAATTAGAGAAATGTAAAGAAACTGTGAGAACACATTAATCTGAGGCCAGAATCGGTGATAAATTATGGAATTGTTGTGAACACAAACAACACAAACAAATAATAATAATCTGATTATTTCCTACGAATATTATGTTATTCTATAAATGATTTTCACACAAAACAAACTCATAATCAGAATTGAATTGATTTATAATTGAATCTGACATATGATTTGTATTCCTTTTGACATCAGAACCCTATAATTGGTTATCTTCTCTCAGTTTATTCCTGAGAATCAACTTATAATCAAATTTATTCATCGTTTGTGAAGAATAAGAAGTTTTAATTTGTTTGGCGAATGTCAATGACTTTCATTAAAACAATCACTTCTTAGGTTTTCAGTTCAATGAGATTTCATCGAAGAAAATGCATTATATCTCATGAATAATAATTATTTATATTTTTGTCTTCTAATCAAATTCCAAAGAAATGGTTTCGGGTTTTCTTCAAAAATGAATATCAGATGATATCTTAACAAATCATTTGAATTTAGTGCCAAAGTTATAATCAAATTAAATGTTTACACATTTAACTAATTTAGTAAAATATGATAAATCTTTTGCAAAATGTTTTTTAACAGTTTTTAATTGAAATAATATTATCTATTCTTTGAATCTTAAAATGTTTTGTATTTCATGTTTTGCTGTTTTACTATCTCTTCGGCGATAAGATGTTTAATAAATATTAATTTGTGAGAGAAGTTGTTTTTTGCAAGTTTTCATTTAAATATCAGTTTGAATAGCATTTAGAAAGTTTCATACGGTTTATTTTAATTAATATTATTATTATTACCCTGTCCACATTGTGATAAATTTCAATTTTCACGCAAAAAAGTTTCATAGATTATAATAATTTTATTGGAAAATAAAAATAATTAATTAATTTGAAAATCAATTCCACAATCAAATGGAGTAAGACTTTAAGCAATTAATAATTAATTGAAAAAAATACTAAAACTTAATTAAAAATAAATAAAATTAATTATAAAAAGTTTATTCGACAGAAACGGTCCAAAATTTTATTTAATTCATTGAAAAGTTGGTCAAAACGTTGCACTTAATTAAACAGTAAGGAAAGGCTACAAATCAAATGTTTCCCGTTGTGTCTCAAATATATTTTTAGCTCAAAATCACAAATTCGAGCAAATTTTGAATAACTTATAAAAATTTATAAAAATAATTGTTGCTATACTTCTCACACGCCTTCAAAATATAAATAATTTGATCGTTAAATTGAATTCAACCGACAATAGACTGACCCATAATAGCTCTTTGGGCCTCTTTGTGAACAACTATCAAAATCCAAAATAGTATATGCATTTATCCTAGAATAAATAACACTCAACAAAACAATTTTCACTTGGATTTATTAAATATGGAAATAAATCACAATTACATCAAAATTATGTTAATTAAATGAATAAAATAAGTTCAATGTTTAACAAATTGTTTGTTTAAAGTCTTAATTATTGAATTAACCGAAACATTATTATTATTATACAATTTATTAGACAATTAACACAATTGTTTGTCTGTGCAATAAATTTGGGAAATTTTCATGTTTTCTGACATTATATTGAGTTTAGCGGAAAAATATTCTTTAAAATAACATTAATTCGTTACTTTTACAGCCAATTATGTCGATGAAGAACATTATCTCCGTTTAAAGAGAAAATATTTTTCATATTTTGCCCCAAACTATAACATAAAACTCATAAAAACAAAATATTTCAACAGATTTGTGGAACTTCTGTATTATAGAGAAATTATTTCTTAATTTTTGATAAATTTTGGTTTACTTTTAGCTATTAATGTAATCTTTGTCTTAAAATTCTGGAAAACTGCGATTTATTTGAGGGAATGGTATCTTAAGGAAAAGCAAGGTGTATTTTGGCTAATAATAAATAAAGCATTACTTGAAGCGTCATTTTTCTCAGGTCCAGTCTCTCTCTTTTCACTCAATACAGGACATGAAATGAGAGTGAGTCTGAGTGAGTGAATGAGTGGGGCAAACATTAGGGTACAGGTGGGCAATAAGTCCGGAATTCAGGCGTTTGCAGCTCATCAGTGCATTTCAGCGCTCTTCCTCTGAATTCTCGTTAGACCTGAGAGTAATAGTTGTAGAGAACTAAGTCGAGTCTGGATTCATTCTCAGGCCTTTTTTTCTTTGATATCATGCCCTCCGGGCCCGCACAGGGCATAAAATTTTGTGCACCTTTTGTGTTGCAGAAAGAAAACTCATTGAACCGAACACTTCGTCTGAAATGTGATTTCATTGCCAATACTATTTCAAACCAAAAGATAATAACAGAAAATAACCATTGGTTATATCCTTGTTTATAAGTGCAGGGGATCTCTCTCTCTCTCTCTCTCTCTCTCTCTCTCTCTCTCTCTCTCTCTCCTCCCTCTCTCTGATCCTGTTTTTAAAAGACTTTTAGATGACTTGTAATTTCATTCGTTAAGTGAAATGAAAATCAATTCAATTATTTTAATTAAATAAAAGATAATCTATTGATTTATTTTATGATTTGACAAAAATCACTAACAATTTAAAGCCAAAGAAAATATTTTGTTGTTATAAACGAATATTTTTCTGATAGTCATGTTTTCCGTCAAAATACATGTCAACTATTAAAACATTTCACAAAGAATTTGGTTCACAACAGATAGTAATCCGTTAAATGAACTCTCAATGACTGGCATTTTGTCATTAGATTATTGTCTGAACTAAATAACAAAAATTCCCAATTATTTCGGTTATAATTAACAGAAAAACTAATTTTTCGCTTTTATCTGAACCTAAAATGAAAAAAATGTTTAAAACTTTTCGTTTCGAAATCAGAGCCAAAAAACTAAAGTTTATAGTTTAAAAAAGGGTTAAAGTCTTCATTTGAAAACATAAATAATCCAAAAAAAGATAAACTTCTAATGAACGGTAAGAAAAAGAAAAGTAGTTCACAAATAAAAATTTTATGAAATATACTTGATCAAAAAACGTTTCTCACTATAATTTATTGTTTATTTAGTAATTAATTATTTCAAAATAGTTTTCTTTGACTTTTATCTAAAATTATTTATTCAATAATTCTCTTTGAGATTCAGTCTTTGATAAAGAAATTTGAATTTAGATGGTTTCTAAAGTTGATAGATAATTTAATCATTTTCAGTATTTTTTATTTGAATTGTGAGATTCGGAATCACAACACAAAACACTTTCATTCACTTGTTTTAAAAGAATAACTAAATAAAGAGCACAGAATATATAAATTTTAAGATGAAAGGGAATAAATAATAATAATGAACAAAAGAATCTTTTTTCGAGACACCGACAAGTAAAATATGAGATGGCGTGGGATGACTATGACCTAGAAACAACTGTTGCCAATCAAAGCATATGAGGATTTACTCGAATATAGATATTATTAACTTCAACACTAATTTATATATCGTATATCAAATGGATTTACAAATATTTCACTCAAACCGTCGATTGTTTTAAGAGAACGAGAATTTCTGGTATTTTTCCACAAAAAGTCTATCAAAAGTGTGGTTCACTTTCGGAAGATATTCAAAACGATAGTCCTTTCGCTAAATAATGGCTCATTTGTCCCAATTTTACTCGAAATAAATTAAACCAAAAAAATTAATATCGAAAACATAAAAACACATATTTGTGATCTGAATGTGGTTTTTATCATTGAATACATGACTCCTACAGTCACTTAATTTACTTTTAAGGATATCATTACAAAATGGAAAAAATAATTGACTTTTTCAAGTGTGGGAGTCTTTCCAACAAATGCTTAAATCAAGCGTTGAATACAATGAAAAAGTTTTAACCTTTCAATTGTGTCTTATTTTTATCCATTGAGTCACTTAATTGTGATTAATATTGTAATAAATTTGAAATTATTTTGTTCTTAATTACTCTTTAAACCCATTATTCCCTTTTTGAAAATTATTATTGTTTTCAATCATTTGCAACCCTATTAAGGAACAGAATTTAATTTTTAATTATCCTATCTCAAATATCTAACAATTGATCACAAATTCAATTAATTAATCAGTTAATCCAAACCTTTAGTGATTGATTAAACCCTTTCCAAACCCAAATTCAAATCAAATACTGAATCAATTAATTAAAATTCATATTAAAAGGAGAATAACTATTGGAAATTCAAACCCAGGAAAAGGTTGTAATTAGAACTGAATCAATGAATCATCATTAAATAGCATAAATAGGTGCATGATTACATCAAATCGAAAATCTTAAATTTCAGATTCAGATCACTGATTGTCATTAAAAATATGTTTTTATGTTATTTTTGATTGCGATATAAAATACATGATTAACATTAAACTGTTATAAATCATATTTGCTTTGAAACAAACGACAAACAATTATAGATTTGTAATACAAATAATACCATTTCTGTTGTTGTTATTCAACTCAAACTAATTATTAAATACATTATAATTATCTTTAATTTTATTTTATTTTTGGACTTTCAAAATATAATGATTTTGTTGGACTTAAACTACATTTCACCCATTTTTATGGAATTTTATTTTATTTTATTGCTTAATATTTTGATTAAAATGTTTTCTATTTAATCAATGTTTAGATAATAATTGTTTGGCCTCTTCTTCTTCCGCTCGATTTAGAAGTAGTGAGCGGTTAAAATCAATAAAGTCGTGATCTGCCATAAAATTATCGATATTTTTAATGAATTCAATTCCCGGTTTGGAAGGGCTAAACAAAACGCAATGCTTTTTATTTAATCCGGAGTACATTTGTTGTAATAAATGTCTATTTTATTGTTTTATCTGATTTTATATTTTGTTTATTTTAATCAAAGGCTTGAGTTTATGTTTAGACTAAGAACAGTTACCACAATTTATTTGAGTTATTCAACAAATACTAATCGATATTCAAATTAAAAGAATGCAAATATTTGCCTTGTTCATTTGAATTTATCAATTTTTTCGAATCTGAACAAATTTTTAAATGATTCTTCAAAATCATAAATCAGTGTTTTTTCAATAAAAATAAAAATCTGATGAATTAGATATGAATTGATGGCAAAAACTATGAATACTAAGAATACTGTCTCTGATGTGAATAACATTTAAATGAGTGAAACTAATATTTTTGAAAATATTTAGTCGAATAAATAAATCATATAATTAATCAAAAATACCCAAAATATGCTCTTTTTATAGACTTTTCAAACTTTTATGAAATGTGCAGGAATTTTAGTTTAGTTCAGTTTACAAAAAAATTGGTAACATTTGTGTTTCACTATTCATAGTCAAAGCAAACAGAAGGAGAGAAGAAACAGTCTTTCCATAACATTTATTTAGATGATTGTGGGACCCACTCCAGGTATGCTATTCTGTTCTGACTTACAGCGTCTGGTATGCGTCCACTCACAATAAATCTAAATAATTGTTAGAGTTTTTTATCGACAAATTGTCACATCTGTCACAAAGAATGACAATTTCAATGAGTAAGTCATGCGAACAAACTTTGAAACCTCTTTGAAAACTTGGTTTTATATCATAAATAAAAGTGTTTGAAAAATAAATATAAACCAAAAACTTTTGACTCCTTTTCTTATTGTTATTTTGTCTGTCGATTAAGTTTTTGTTCATTCGAGTGCTTCCAACAAAATATTACTCTTCCGATGATTTTCCTTAATTTATTGCTTGTCTTTTAAATAAATGTTTTATAATAATAATTATACACATTATTTGGCAAAACCTAAAATTTCTTTCAAGTATTTGTTGGCTCACAACCCAATCAGATGTGTTCAAGAAGTTTCCGGATTAAATTGCTAGCCTTTTTTCAAATCGAAAATAGCATGCTACATTTTATGCCTGAAATAAGTGCTCCAATAAAAAAAATTGAATGGTTATGATTGGCCTAAGTTTTCCAATTTTATATATACACTATTAATCGAGTACCTTGGCCATTCTTGCTTAAACTTTTTGATTAATGTCTTCACTTTTATCTGATTTTTTTCTAAATCTCTTCTTCTGATAAACATTCTTATCGTTTATCGACAATAAATGAACTGAAAATTAATTGAAATGATTTTAAGACATTTCGGAAGAAATATCTGTTCAATGATAGAAAGATTAACTGACTTTTTCTAATTCAAGGCTTTCCCATATTTTATTAATTCTAGCAAATTATTATTCTTAATGATATTTGAATTTTCAATATTTAATTCATGAGGCAATTGATAAATTTAGATAGCTGATTGTTGGGTAATCTTATACTTTTTATTTATTAATTCAGAGAAATGACAATCTATTCGTTAATCAATTAATTTATAGAAAGTATTGAATTGAATCCCAGAAGCGTTGGGATAGAAATGGTTCACAATTATATTTAGCACTCAAATCAATGATTGATTATATTATTGATTACTTTTATTTTATTGAAAAATATTTTTGTAACTCAAAATACATAACTAATCAAACCTTTCCCATACTTTTTAAGCGATCAAAATTTGTAAAATAGATTTAAGACTTAAATTTTAAGTCAAATGCGAACACACAATAAACCTATTTTAGAAAGTCCTTTAAGAAATTGCAGGTTGAATAACTTGGTTAAATTCAAAGAATAGTCATTTAATTGAACACTAAGTTATTTCAAATTAATTCAGTATTTTATTAGCAATTATACTATTATTCCAACACTACCATTAAAAATATGAGAAAAACACATCCTCTCAAAAGGAATTCCTCCTTCGAGGTATGCATAACATGTTTATTACTTATCAGAGGAACAAAATTTCCTCTGTTTTAAAATGTGTTTCCTTTATAGCCTCGAATATGACTTTTTTCTAATAAGATTTATTTTGTTTGAAAAACACTATCTATTAATCAATATTTTTAAAAGAAATTCAATTTAATTGCATTATTTTCTCCACAAAACGAATGCAAAATTGCCCAGAATAATCATGTACCAATTTTGATATTTAAATTATATTCAAGAAATATCTTCATTTACTAGTTTAGGTTTAGATCAAAAACCCTGATAAAATGAGTAACCATTTTAATAATGGTCTCTAAATGTGTTTTCCTTAAAGTCATACAAAACTTTAAATAAGAAAATTACTTCAAAAATGAAAAATAAAAGCTTTTGAAGATTTTTGTTCTTTTTTTATTGGATATCTCAGACATAATTAGTATTTAAAGTACTAATGGTTTACTATAAGCTAAACATAAGAATATTTTCGCTTTATTTTGCTTTTAAATTATGTCTGGAATAGGAAGTGCTGTTTCTTTGATGATTGGCCGCCCATTTGACTATTCATTAGATATAAATTTTCGCCGAAAATCATTTCTAAACTCAAGGATTCTTTGCCTCAAAAAAATAATTTATTTACGATTTGTGTGAGAAAAGAAAGACTTCAGTTATGAGGAAAACTCAACACTATTTTCCAGTTAAGGTATAATAAATTTAGTGAAGAAAATCATTAACCATTTGTTAATAAATAATTTGAATGTACATACCTGTCCTGCAGTGTCACATAATTGCAATTGACATGGATTATTGTCGATCGTTACCACCACTGATGACATTTACAAGAACAAATAGGTATAAGAAAAAATTTGAAAATTAGTTGAAATGTTGTTAAATGTGAACGAACGACAAAATTATAAGTTTAGTCAACCGATTATTATCAAAGGAAAGTCTATCTTATTTTTACACTTTCTCTACACTCGATTAGATTCATTTCCTAACCATTCGTGCATTGAATCAAAGTTTTGATCTCAAAATTATTTCAATTTAATTACAATCAAAAGTATTGCAAATATAGTATAAGTATTTCAAGAATATTCAACTTTTGTATCATTATTGCCACATATTCTCTCTCTCTCTCTCTCTCTCTCTCTCTCTCTCTCTCTCTCTCTCTCTCT